>CAEFZX010001231.1:0-93167 GCA_903066825.1 Alfaro cultratus | reverse complement strand
GTGCATGGCATGTATTTGTTTGTTGTCGCCCGCGGTCTCGACGTAGGTGGTAACCCCAGATTTTTTTTTTTTTACATACTTTTTTTTTTTTTTTTTTTTTTTTTTTTTTTTTTTTAGAAGAAGAGAAGAGAATCCCACAAAGTTTAGAGGTTATCCAGCCTGCCACATCTGCGCCAGCTGACAGCCTCCGTCTATGGAATAGCGACATATCGGGTAAATATATCCCCCACCGCCACCCTCCTCTCTTGGCGTGATATACAGTGCCTGATTTGTATGACGCATAGGTTTTTACCATGCATTACTCTCTCGATTCTCTACCTTCATTTCTCGCTCTGCGAGCGGCTGCATATCCCGACACTCTCTCCTGGCTCTACGTTAAAATCATCTGCTAATTCGCAGCTCATCCTTGAATAAAAGTTGACACTCTGCAACTTTAATAAGAAGTAATAGGAGCTTTTACGTGGAGGAGCAAACGACCCTCCTCCTCCCCTCCACTTGACTGCGTAAAGCGCGACTGTCGAAGAAATTTTTTTTGAAACTCGTAAAAATCCGGTGTTCATGTTGGACAGCGCTTTAACCTCAGGAAGAAGTGTTGTAATTAGTGTCAACTGTACAAGTGGTAGAATTGGCATGATGCTATGATGGGGCTTACGTCATAATTTAGCCACAAATAAATATATAAATCAATCAATCACCAGCCAGGACTGTAACGCAATAAGTCGCGAAGTGGCATGTAAGTCTATTGCAGGTAGGGGGGGTAAAAGAGGGTGTGTGGGGGAGTTTGTCAAATGTCTTCTTATCTCTATTAATACATTAAATATGAAACTTGTTTAAAAAATAAATCAAGTAAAGCAATCACAAAATACAGCAAAAAGAATCAATCTTAAATAGGATTTATATAGTAAACATAAAAATAAACCCTGAAATGTTGGTTTTAACTGTAAATTATTCAGAGGCAAGTCTGATTTGTGGTGCAGTTTACCTCACCTGAACTTTGTCAGACACATCAGACCATACATTCAAGGCCTCGCTCCCCCCTCCACACACACACACTCACACACTTTTTCTTTTTATTGTGTGTACAAGAGTGCAATGTGTGGCTAGCCAGCAAGTAGTTTGTGGCAGTTTTTCTTCATTTCCTGTTAGTGTTCTTTCCTCAGCAAACACTTTCTCTCTATCACCATGTTGTCATTAATGTTGTCTAAACGGTTGCATTTTGTGTATATCTAGAGGTTATTTGGATCCTACTCTTATAAAACTGAGCTTTGTAATTTAATAATATTGTTGAAAAAGTGTTTTTATTCTTTTTTTTCTCTTTTTTAGCATCCTGGCCCCAAATCCCGCTTCAGTTATGTCTTCAAATAACTGGCTTTTATTTTTCTCCAGAGTTAAAAGATCACAGTGAATACCAGCATTTTTATTTACTTGTAAGAGAACTTTAAAATCAATATATATGTATAGGTGCACCTAGCTACCCCGAGGCAAGACAAACACAGGTTTGTTTTTCCTTTAAGCCGTCTTTATCATACCCACGCTCAAATACGAGGAAATCATTTCTGGGGATGTAGGCGTGTGCTGCAAAGTTTTGTTTTCTCTCGTCCAAGTTTATCACAACATACGTGGAAAATGTGGGAATTTATTGTTCTCCTGAACGGACTCCTTCCACCAGTCAACCAGCATTGAATTGGATGACTGCCATAGAGTTTGTGATTGCTCTCAACAGCTGTATTTGTCTGTTTGTGGCTGTGTGCATCTGTGTGAGTTGGTGGTGCATTAGCGTGTTCCAGGATGCCCTTGTTCTATAGGCCTCTCAGTTTATGGCAGTCCAACAAGGAGGCCCAGAGGTGGATGCAAGGGTGGGGGTGTCAAGAAGGTAGAAAAACATTTTTATTATTATTTTTTTTACATTAAAAAGGGTATTAACAATAAGAATAAGATAAATATTTGGACTCCAAGTAGAGAAGATATTATTTGAATGTTAAAAAAGTGTACACTGGCATGTATTGATTTCCTGGGCAGAGATTCTAGGTTGTGTAGTTCATGACTTGACAAACCTGTTAAGCAGTTGGGGAAAAACCAACTAAAAACTATTTACTTCATCCCCATTTCCTTTATCCATTTGTCACATCAATAAACTAGTAGATGTCTATTGATGTCTAAATGTAAACTAAAAGTTTAAGAAGCTTAAAAAGCAAATATTTAACATGTTTTTTCTGAACTAAAAGGTGAGAGACTGACCCACCTAGAATACACAAAGATGTTTGGAGGGGGTTCTATGGTCAACAACTCTTTCCTATTAATTATAAAAGTAACAAAATACATGAAGTGCACCTACCTGTTTCTAGAAACAATCTAAACTGTCTCAGTTATAGATTTATAATTTTATTTTACCCTTTAAAACAGTACAGTGATTTGCATATATTTTAAGGATGAAAGGACTGAATAGTTGTAGTGTCCAGCTTTTTGAGTAGTAAGGTTTTTTGAAAAATCAAAACAACTTTAAAAATGTGTCAACCTTTAAAGTATGTTCTTCTAATTCGGTATGATGGCACCCTGACATCTACACAAGTTCAGAACAGCCCCGGAGCTCCTTGGGGCTAAAGAAGAAAAAACAAAAGTGCACTTCGTAGCTTGCATTTTACTTGCAACATCCCAGCTCTTTACTTTTTGGTAGAACTTTTCATGCCAACAACTAGTAGGTGTTAATCTTAAAGGGTGTAATATGCACTTTGATCATGTCTGAACCAAAGCTTGATATAATGTTTAGCTAATGTTCAGATGGAGAAATTACTTAATCACCATTGTAGATATATACCATTAGAAGCAACTACTTAAAAGTCCTGAATGTATGCTGGTTAAGCAGCTGAGTTGCTCAAGGTTGTGTGAAGGTTGAAGCAAGTGTTAACTTTAATCAAGAAATGTTTGGTCTTAGCTTAAGCATATTTTTAATATAATTTTATGAATCTCGCCCTTTATGAGTGGTTTTGGTAAAATCTATAAGTCTTGTTCATGCAAGAGGAAGGTTGAGTTTTTGAAAGCTTCCATTGGTTCATTTTAAATAACTTCTTTAGCATGAAAAAACCCCAGACACGAATGTTGTTTGGTTTAACAACATTCGTGCTTTATGATAGTGGTTTGATGAGGATATACATAACAAAACTAAATGATAATATCTTTTCTACTGTCTTACTTCTAAACTACCCTGCAACTTCTTTTGTCATTGTGTGTGTAAGTGCGTGTGTACACGTGAATCCGTCTTTTTTTTTAATTTTTTTATGAAAGTTAATGCTTGGTGCTTATCCCGCCCCTCTGTTTACCCATGTAAACATGTGTGAAGGGTGTGTTTAGATGCCCATAATTTTCTTTGGACTGGAATGACTCACTCATGATGGGTTGCGATACAGAACACCAGTCATATATCATATTCACAAACAATAGTGGTGCGCATTCTAGGTATTGCCGGGCTCGTTCGAGGAAAACCCTGAAGGATAAAAACCTGCTTGGCCTGTTTTGTTCAGGCATGTTGCCATTCGCGGAAAAGAGAATTCAAACAGTTAAGAGTAACTGTGAAAACATGTCCTTGTTCTCAGTGTAACTTTAGACAATTCCTAAAAAGACCAACATTAACACACCAAGAGAAGTTAAGTTGTAACGGGAACTTCAATTTAAAGATAACATAAATAGATGAATTACAGGAAAAAATGCTTGAAACCTTGACAGCCTTGTCTTTGTTTTATGGTTTTAATCTGCACTCTCAAATACGGTGCAAACTCAAAGTAATAAACACCACACATCTCCTCAAAGAACAAGCAAAGGAGTTGGCACAAACTGAACATTAAAATTTGCTGGGTTTTTTGTATACATTTTTATTATCCAGCCTCAGAGTGTTTTCAAGAAAAAGTCATTATGTGTAGATGTTTTAATACAGTTTCCTCTTAACGATGGGTAAAATACTAAAGAATTAACAGTGAACAAATGTTTCTAACTTGAAGATCTTTACTTTAATATGTTTTATTAAATGTTACAGGCTGTTTTGTCTCCTAGAAATGAATTATGAGATTAAATTATGTCATGTTTTCACTTACCTGCTCACAGAGTTTCAGCCACACAGGTTTGATTGAAACAACCTGATGAATTGTTGAAACTAAAACTCCTTATATAGTTTTTTTTAATGTTTGGAAAAGGTAACCCTGGTGCATTAATACAAATCAGTTCATGTCAGTGTAAGATGTTAACAGAAAGAATTGGTTGTGAGTTATTAAAAAAACTTTAAAAAGTTGTGATTTTATCTTTGTAATATAAAGATTTTCAGAATGAACACACCTTGTTACGTCACCAGAGGTTCTTGCTGGAGTCTAGAAATACACTTACTAGGCTTTTACTAGCAAATGTCATTCACTGGTTTTTGAGTTAAATTACAGATTTTGCAGGTGCTTTTTTGCAACAATAAATTAGTGCTCCCTGTCACTACTGGGATAGCAGATGTGTCAAGATTAAGGAGACATCGCTGTTGGAACCTGAGGGCAAGCTCATGGAGACCAACAACCAATCATCAAACATTGTGTGCGCTAAACGGCAGATCTGCTGACTCTAAAACAAACAAAAAAAAAACGCTTTGACTTTCACAAAAAGTTGAATTACCAAGGCTATAAAATGAACTTTCTGCCTATCTTCCCACTGATATCTCTGGTCGCATAGCTTAAAGTGGACAACATTGCCAAAAACTGGTATTAGAGATATTGTGAATTACAGCTGCTACCGATAAGGCCTGTAAAAACAGCAATAAATTAAACATGCAATATTTATTCACCTGTTGCATGGAGTCTTGGAATAAATCAATTTTTTTGTAGTTAAGATGTCCCTTCACCCGTTATAAATAATACAACAGATGGAAGTTAAGACATTTATTTGCAATATTTTAGGGGTGTTACCATCTCTGTCAGAGGGAGCTCCATCTAGTTCATTCATAGAACCAGTAAAAAACTGTTTCTTTCACCAAGCCTGATTTGGAGCTGAACCAGCTGTGTTGAAAGAACTGTTGTTGGAACCCGTCCTTGGGCTATTTGAAGGACTGACACTCTTCGAGAAAAATAGATTCAAGAGGAAATTAAATTGAAGTTACAGAGATGTGTTAAGTTGGATTTAACTTTGCTTACTTTCCAAAACATTATTATTTCACACCTACACTACACTAACACATATTACAGAATAGATTAGCTAATGGTAATGTATGATTGACGCTACATGAATCTTTACTGGTGTATGTGGTGCTGTTTTCCTTATGTGTTCTGGTCAATGCAGATATACATACTAGTAATTTTAATAGTTTGAAATTTGATATAATTCGTATGTAACAAGGGACCCTGCATGCCTATTTTATTTTTTATTTACTTGAATTTAATAGCTATTTTTGTGACCACTATTTAACTCTGATTCCCTTAGGGTCCTACTGCTATTTAAGTTACAACAGTTAAACTCTTCCTAAAAAATATATGCCAAACGTCTTTTTATCCTTTTTCTTCCTCCGAGATTTGCAATTTTCATTGTTGTTCATCAGCGTGCCAATGTTCTGATGTGATTTTTCACAGAAACACTTGTAACAAATCATCTAATGTATCAAAAAAAAGTGAGACATTTAAACTGTCAGCTGTGGTGGAACATTGTGTTTGCATGATGTTCTTCTTTTTTTTAATACTATTATTTCACTTTTCTAAATATAATCTGCTATTGACTTGAAGAACACACATCCAGAGAGAGAATTTTGCAGCCAAAAATGCAAGTTTGCTAAGTACTATAAAACACTTATCTATATTGTTATCACTTGCTGAGCACAAAGATGCAGTTCTTGCTGAAAACTGTGAGAAAATATTGTAAACTGAGGTGAAAAGTGTGAGGCACAGTGGATCAGTAAAAGCCTGTAGGAATCTTCAAACGTATTTGGCTGGCTCTGGCTCTCTACGTGCTTTTCAGGAAACCTTCCAAGAATTTAGACAATGAACAGTAAACATGGCATGTTCCTAGAACAATTCCACATTAGATCTTAGAGATCACATGGCTCTCTCCCTTTCTGTCCCTTTTTTTTTTTTTTCTCAGAACGGACTGCCCCCACACCACACTCCATAGCAGATAACTAGCAGCAAAGTCTCATGTTCCTTGTGTACGCACTGCAGTTACACTTGACAAGGAACTGGCGCAAACTGACAACAGTGCTATAGTGCACACTTTATGGGTGGGTGTGGAGGTGTGTGTGTGTGTGTGTGTGTGCATGCAGGCCTCTTTCTCTCTTTCACTTTGTCTCAGAGATTTCGGCTAAGTGGCATGTTTGGCTGTTGGCAGAATTCCTAGGAAGATCACATGTCATGGATGTCGTGCCTGTGTTGTGTGGGCGTATAAGTTTAGTGGTGTGATCGTGCATGTCCGTGCAGTTGTGCATGGATGGAAAAAGATTATTAAAAAGAAAAGAATGTGAAATGAAAGGCAGCATATGCACATGTGATTGCTCCAAATATTTTCAGCATGAATAAGAAGCATGTAGCCATGGCAGTGAATTACAAAGTACTAAGAAGTATGACAAGGACGTGTTGCTGAAATAGTCATGAGATTGAATTCTCCAAAAGGATGGAAAATTAGATTTCTTTACTTAATGACACTTCATAGTCGATAGTGTTTTGCTTCATTTAATGGCTTTTGTGGTATCAGTCCATTAAAATTTAATTTAGCCTAAATAGTCTTATAGACAAGTTGTTTCATTGATCTTGTAATGTAATGCTTTAAGAGCTATGAAAAGTTGCAATTTGTCTATTTGGACTCTCTGGCTCCAAATGTTTTTTTCTTTTTTTTTTCCTCCTCCCCCTCAACCCCCATTTAAAAAGACACCTTTTTAAATGGGGTCATTCCTATTTACAGATCTTTACATTTTAGAGAAGGCTCTCCTGACTTTATTTGAAGTTAAACTATTAATTTAGGAGATAATGGAGACAAACCTGAGGAAATACACATGCACACTTTCAGAAGGACCTAAATGGAACCATACACCAGCACAGACTTATGCAAAAGTAGTCAGTACAGAAAGAGCACTCTGTGTGACCTTTATTCTGCAGCCCACCTTAATTTTCCATGCTTGTTTGCTTCGTACCATACATAATTAAATTGCTGCAAACTCCAAGCCTCACTCAAGGCTGCTACCAGTAAACAAAACCTGCTAATCAGTATATAAGATAATAGCTGAGGAAAGCACATAGGCAGGCCCTTCCTCTGTGATGAAGACCTATGTTGCGTGTGTTCCTCTTGTCCTAACGGCTGGACAGAATGCCTGACAGGGCCAGTGGAAAAAGACAGAAATGTGAGGTACGTAGTCATTGTTACTACTACTCTTCTTACTTTCATTACCAAAGCTAATATCAATACTGCACACACCCTTGCATCCAATAAGCGTGAGAGATTTGCTGACTTGTTTGGAATTTCTAACTTAGATGATAGTTATGTGAAAGTTGTGAGTCTTTCTCACAGTTCTGTGTTTTTATTGTAAGGCCCTCGCCACACTTATGTTGTTATTTGTGTAAAGATATATTTTTCTTCCATGTTTGAAAAAAGAAAAAAATCTGCACCTTCAGTAGGGTGCAATAATCTTGACAAAAATGTAAAAGTTAAACATCTCGATGTAGTCTAAAGCAAAGTAGGATAGTCCTTATTTATGGCTCAGTGCATATACTGGGTCTGATTTTTGTACTATGCTAAAACAAGAAGGGAATCAGAAGAACGTGCAATTTGTTGATGAGTTCATTGACACAAGTGTGAAGTATTCCACAGATAACCGGTTAGCTTAAAGCAGAAGTTATCCACACAGATTGAACAAAGATTCATACTTGTCTTTGAAAAGGGAGAACATCCATCCAATGAATGTAAGGAACTAGATAAACCGGTGTTGTCAGGTTGTTTTTGTCACATCTTTTCACTATTGTTTTAACAGTTTGAGTCACATTAATATATGGCTCAGGCCATGTTGTGACATCATTAGTAATTCTCACATTTCTTGCAGCACAGACAGACACCTCACATAGTTCCCCCCACTACATATCAATTCCTTGTTACCTTTTCTCAGCCTTTCCAAGAATTAAACACAGTACTCCATTTTAACATTAATATAAAGATGTGTGTTGAATTAAACTATTGGCCAGAATGTTTAGCAACTAAATGGAAGCCAGCTGATTCAACATAAAATTTATACAGATTTCTCAGTTGAGAATGATGTGAATTATACTTGCAGAGTTTTCATTTCTAAGAATGAGCGTTAGCGCTGGGATATTTCTGCAGTAGAAATGTACAGAGCATGTAGGAACATGTTGTTAATAACATAAGGATTTAAATTAATCACTTCCTGGAGGCACTTGAGGAATGTGCGGCTCACCTTTAGCTTATTGGTTTGTCTTTGCTGTAGGAAACCTCCATACTTTACTCATACCCAAACGAGCACACTCTTATTTCCCACTTTACAGATGACAAGGGATTTCCTTTCTTTTTTTCCTTTTCTCATTTTTGCAGTTCGAGAGCACCAACCGCTTTATATTTCTTTATTCATCTCTGACTACTGTCAGAGATACACAAGACGTTAGCCGCAGCCCATTACAGTTGACATGGTTATCCAGGGTGACCTGTTATTTGAGTACATGTGTGATGGCTTAGTGTAACGCTGACGGGAAGATTCTTAGGTCACAGTTTATGTGTGGGTGGGTGAGGTGGGGGGCAATGCACTTAAAATAAATATTAATGCATCTCTGGGCAATGGAGAAAACCATCTTTCATAACCCATCTTTGTGCTAGTCATCTTTTTTTGTCATTTGAAAGTATCTTTGACTCACTTTCCCTAATTCTAAAGCAGAAGACTGTTTCACCCTTCTCTAGTTTCTATTTTTTAATTAAAACTTTGTTGTTCTTTTTTAATCCTGTGAACTGAATGCATTCTCTGCCCTGATTGAATGATGTACATGGGGCATTCAGTCATTGTAGACACAGCTCTCTCACTATGTCTTTGTCTCTTTGTGTGGGTGTGTGTTTGTGCATCCCTGTTTGTAGACAGTGGAGCAGTGATGCTGAAAGATGTGTCCTCATTTTTCACTTTGCACCGGACTTCTCATGGCAGCCATGTTGTTTTGCCTGATGTCACACGTGTCACTATTTTGCAGTCAGCTCCTAAACAACGACGGGAGGCGATCAAAATGACTCGTTTATTCACTCCAGATCTCTGTGTCACTCTCCTGCTTTTCACTCCTTTATTCACTGCTGGTCTTATATGTCCTAATAACTTTTAAGCCTTCATTCATGAATCTGGAGGCATTTCAGTCAAAAAGAAAGACTTCAGTCTGGCCTAGGGATGTAGAAATAATATCCTGTAAAAAAGTCTGGCCTAGGGATGTAGAAATAATATCCTGTAAAAAAGTTTATTTATTTTTTATTATTATTTTTTGAAGTTTTTTCAGCTATACTAAGAATCCATATTTACTATTTACAAAGAGTTTAAAAGATTCACATATGATTTTTTTTTTATCTCACTTTAATAAATCCAAGGTAATCTTTTAAAGCAAAATGAATATTTAAACCCTTCATTATCATGTTTTTTTTTGTTTTCATTAAATAAACTATTTCAAACCTGTTTTCAAAATGTAGTTTAGATATTCCACTCTCAGTTTTAAAATAATTGTTATGTTTTAATTATAACGTACTTATAGTCCAGAGCTCTACGATTTAATGTACCAGGACATGACAAAAAAACCTTCTACTTCCCATGAGGTTGTGTGATAGAATAAATCTAACATAAAATGATCAATATAACCTTGTTAGAATTAAAAGGCAGACGCAGAAAGTGAAAAAGGCAGAGTTGCTTTCAACGTATTGCTGTCAACAAAAAGTTAAAAAGAAAAACATTAGCAATGGTCTGATCAGTAATCCTTGACACCAGTCTGACTGCAACTACTTATTTAAATAGACGACTAATCTATCAGTATCTGACTGAATAGTTGGTTCACCAACAATTATTTAAATCCCCATCTCTGCTTTATGTGGCCACACTTTCTATTCTCAGTACTACTACATGTGTACTGTACTACACTACAGTACTACTACACACTACAAATATGCACATCTGCAAGCTGTACCCTGCGGCATGCACATTATCATAAGATAGTCAATAAAATTGAAATGAAGTAAGATACGTAAATTGGATTATTATAAATTGATTAGAAATGCTTTTAAACAATTTTTTTTGATTTTGACATGTTTTTATCTGTTTGTGAAAACACAAAAAGGGTATTTTAATGATGGGTTTGTCCTGTAGACCAGCTTAGATAAGGTCAGGCATGAAAGCTGCAAAAGGCTAGAAAGACTAAAGCTAGACTCGATTATTCTACAATAAAAGACTTTCAGTCACTTAGGTACGGTGGTACTGGTTGAAATGTGAGATTTGTCAAACAGTAAGGTCTTGTTATGCCTAGACTACCAAACTGGAGCATTTGCAAGTTTTGAGGTCTAAGACAAGACCAGTCAAAGAATACCCAAAAATTACAACTCACTTAGACCTGATGACTAATTAAAAAAGCCCCATCTGTCTTTAACACTGGTTGATTCACCCCTTTAAAGGGGGTAGCTTTGTAGCTTTTTTATGCAATGCTGCATCATGCACCATGAGCTGATGCAAAGACAATGAAAAACATACAGACATCCTGTGACATCTAACCCAATTGTGGTCCCTAGGAGACATTCAGTGACAGTCAGCAGGCCAGCTCCGGGCCACTTTGTCTCCAGATTCTTTTTTTTTTTTTCTTTCTTTCTTGTTTTTTGTAAAGGATATGCGCCATTTGATTACCCGCCTATCAAAGTGCAACACAAATGACAGGAAAACCTTTTTTTTTAAAGTCAGATTTTATCCAATATTATAAATAAAGAATTCACGTAAACAGTTGAACAGATGGGGGGAAACAACCACTGCCACTTGTCTTTGTGTTTCTTACGAAAAGTAGGGAGGTAGGGGCTTTTGTTGGTTGCGATTTGAGCTGATAGATGTCATATTGCAACTAGGTTCTGAGGGCTGTTAACTTGAAGAATGTGATTGACATTTTCCAAGTCAACAGCTCTTACTAAATACATGTTTGTCACTTCTGGTAATGATGTATAAAAAGTCTTAAAGTGTATAGAGCTTTATCTCACAGAAAAAAACCAAAAAAAAAACAACTGCCTTGAATTTAGTTATGTTTGTTACGTAGGAAAAACACCTTATGTTGACAAATACTTGTCACTGCTGTGACATTTACTGATTTATTTGAAATATTTACTTAGGTCTATTGGAAACGTTCCACAGAATGAATGTAATTGAAGCATTTTTAGTGCGCACTTTACTTTTTACAAGTTTCTTGGAACTTTTAAGTAGTAATCCACAACTTCCTATTTTTTGGGATATAACTATGAGATTGTCAAACTTTTTTTTTTTTTTACTTTTCAAAATGGGAAAGAGGGAGTCAGGAAGTGGCTACAAAATATCAGTAATCATCAAAATATGCCCATATATTCAGTTCGAGTAATAATTAAAAAGTTAAGAATAGCTGGATCCATGACAGACAATTTTGGATGAGGACCCAAGTTTATTTTGCCATTATCCAGACAATGGAAGACAGTAAAAAAATCTCCAAAGCTCAAATTAATACAAAAACTTTATCTAAGATTATGTTTGTGCATTAAGACATTTAATTTATTTTAAGGCTTTTAAAGGGTGCTGAATATCTTATCCTTAAATTGCTGTGAATCTTTGTTTTTCCTGTATGTCATGGTGTCAAATAGGAAAATAAGGAAATGTTTCACACCAGAGATTTCTTTTTAGATATCTTTCCTTAATAAGAGCACTTATGCAAAGAATTACTGTTCAATATTAAGTAGTCCTTAGTTGCTTATGGAAACAATAAAGCTCTCATTCACAACAATAGTCAGTTGGATATATATATACGTATCTTTGGACCCTGTTTTAACAAATTAAATGTGTAAACAAATTCAGTGTTCTTCATCGTTATCTGTTATCAGCTGTCTTGTGCTAAAGCATGCTAAGAACAACGGCACACCTGCTTTCATAACTGTACTCGCTGAAATAAATTATCAAGCTTCTAAAAGCAAACATCCAAAAACTGTACTGCCAATTATTTCTTTCGTAAGCCAACAGACTCCCTGCAGTGGCGTAATGGGTGTTTGGAAATGAGAACTTTGGAGATGCACACCAAAGCTCCCCTCAAAGAGTAAAACCGATGCCCTTGTCAAAGTGGAGTCACAAGGCAGAGCTGCAATATCCTAACAGTGGGGCCAAGGGCGAAGCATGTGTCATGTTTAGTTCACTTTGTTTTAGACTTATCGGTTGTCATGCACATAGCTTTGCAGGCAAACAAGACTGAATAAATTCTCAGCTTTTTTTTTTTTTATAAAATAGAATGTGCAACTTAGTTAATTCAAATTCAAATTAGGGATATCATTTCAAACCACTAAATATTGTCTTTATGAGTTGTTGAAGTTTCAGGTTTGTTGGGATTTTTCAGGCATATTTAAGGTTTAATTATTAGTGTAGCATGCTCTTCATAAAATGGACAGATAGCATAATTTGAACTTTGCTAATTCTGCTTCCCAACAACAGACTAAAGGAAGGTTTATGAAGTGCACCTTAACATTCAGGACATTATCTAAACTGATTGAAATGCTTATGGAATAATAAGGTTATTTTGACTATGCTAACGGGTCAGGACATCTTGAAGGGATCTGCAGAAAAGCAGTTTCCACAGATTAAAGACGAAATCTACGTATATGCTCTTTATTTCTAAAAGGTTCCTATTGAACCTGTTATTTCTACACTGATCTTCGTCCGTACAGAAAAAAAAAAATCCAAAATATTTATGCAAAGCCTGTAACATGTTATCTAGAAGACACTAAGAAGAATGATAGCTTGCTGTTAATTTCTCTTACTGGGATTGAAAGTGAGGTTAGAAGGTCGGCTATGGCATAATTGTTTTCGATCAGTTAAAGTATGTGTTTACTTATAATAACATAAAGCTACATAATTGTTAAAGTTTAATCAGTAACACTTTCATAACAAATTTATGTCCGATCATGAGTTCTTGGTTAATGTCAAGTTACCATAACGAAGACATTTACTGAATGACACTTTATGACAACAGTCATAAATATTCATGAAAACTTACTCAAGTTCATGACAGGTGTTATGTCATGTTTATGACGGTGTCATGACAGTCTTATTCACAACCCGTCAAATAAAGTGTTACCCAAGAATCTAATTAAAACATTTTTAGCCATTAAAATGCAGGGTTTGCAAAGCATCAATTTGTTGAATAAAAAATATATATTTTGGGGGTCAACAAATGCTCTTGAGCCCAAGTCTAAACTCTTATATGCCAGTCACACTTACAAGTGTCATATTTATTCATTTGATAACTATCTCCAGACAGTTGATAGAGAAAAACAAGTTATAAAATTGGCAAAGGCAGAAGAAAAAAAAGAAAACTCCCTGAGCCACTTAAGAATTATACTTTGTCGGCAACAGCAGTGCATTATTCCATGTGCTGGCAAAAGCGAAGCATAGTTTCATCATTTTATGTGTGCCAGCATGAAATGAAGTCCCTGAGGCTCATTGAAAATATTCATACAGTATATATTTGACTCCTAACAGTCACATGGCAGCCGTGAGACTGCCAGCATGTACATATGTATACTTTTTAATTAAAATCTGCCTTAGAAGAAGAAATGTCACATGGCAGTTATGACTTGGTTTATACTGAAACTTCACATTCACTCATTTATTCAACGACTGGAGGGCTTTCTCTTCCTTACTTTTCTTCTTGTGCTGCTGACGTATGGCTTCCCTTAAAGCTGTAAGGGAGTTTTTGGCCTTGTGTCAGTGGTGGTTCAAAATATCTTTGTAGGATGTGTTGCTACAAACTGGAATGACCCACAGGCCCCCGTGGTGCTGCAATTTGTGCTCCATATTACAAAAATCTGCACAACTTACCTGTTCTTCTCATCCTCTTTTTGCTTTTTTATTTGTCATATGCAAAATGTTGCTCCACCTAAAAATTGGTCCTGTGTAGATGCTCATTGGTTTAGCCTCATTGTGCAACTTAATAAGCTTTGCCTGTTTCTTCAGAAGATGGTGACAAATAAAACTTACCCTGTTTTCATGCTTGTTTCTTCCCATCAGATGAGTTTCTCAACTCTTTTTACATTTACTTAGTTGTGATTCTGCCTCATTTCCCTGTTCTTTTCTAACTCTGTTTTCACTGTGACTGTGCTATGTCAGCTTCTCTTTTCTTGTTTTCTGTTAACATCCTCCACTCCCACTACCTCTTTCTTCCCATCTCCTTGAATTCTTACTTTGCCCACTCTCAGAGTCACCTTGTCTCTGCTCTCATTTAAGACTACTGCTCTTATGTGCCTTTCAATCCATCTCGCTCTTCAATGTCACTTTGTCTAACTTTCCCTTGTGTACCCGTAGTCTGTCATGTATGTTCAACTGCATTTGGAGTGACATCCAAATGTCTGTCAACGTTCAACTGAGCATGCTCTCCAGTTTGGTCTGGGGTAGTAACCACAAAATTGATTTTATCCTAATAAATGCCATGTACAAGGCATCTCAAAGAGAACCACTCAAATTGTAAAAGGTTTCTCTTTGAGTTTTTTTTTTAAATGATCATTTATCTGCTTTAAACTGTGACAAAATACTTCTTAATTCCAGAAATTATCAGCCACAACTTTGTTTCTTGCAAACTCCTAGCTTTTGATCTTTTTTGGCTTTTAAAATTTGCTCCATAAAAATATCTTGAGTGGAACATTGTTCTGCTTTCATCTGGTTTGTAGATTTTAATGGCTTTGGCAGGCACTTTTTTATCAACTAAAAACAACTGCCTTCCTTGGGCAACACATGACACTATGAGGGAATGATTGACTCAAAAAAATAGTAACAGCTTGAATCTATCCTCATCTCACCATCTGTCTTACTTATAAATACAACCTGATAAAAGGTGTATTTTGACCAGGCTGTTCTGGTCTGCATTCTGGTTCTTGGGTTCAGTAATTTATTTTTATTATTATTATTATTATTATTATTGATTTTTTTTTGCTTTGTTCATTTGTGTTTCAGTTGACATTCTGTTTAGCCCATGTTTATAACATGTTCTTCTGTGACTTTCTCATTTATCTGTATCATTCGTCTAGTTGCTCTCAGCCTTTTAGGCTGGCTCGTCTTCAGCAACTTTTTAACTGTTGATTAAACTCACCTGGTCCTGGTTTCTACCAATCACCTCTTCTGGACTTTTCAAGCCCTCATATTTCCTCCATTCCTTGCTGGATCCTCTGCTGTTCACTCATGGTTTCTGGTTCTCTTAAGCAATACTTCATGTTTCAGATATTTGTGTAAGTTCTGGACCTTATTATTTCATTAAAAACCACATCCTTCAACTCCTGTAGTCTTATGTTCAACTAGATCCACCACCAACTGTGTATGACATGCTTAGCTATTATTGTGAGCCTTGGGTGTGAATGGGAGCACTGTATGCTTTCACCCAGTTGTCTCTGTCTTTGAGACATTTATCTTGAGGGAAGAAGGAAGTCATAATTGATCTGACTGGCCAACAACACTTGACTACAAAAGCATTGAAGTAGTCCACAGCATTTTTAATTATGTGGAATATTTTTTGGTATGCAGTAGAAGAAGGAAACAGTGAGGGGGAGAATCATGAATTACTAATGATCTAAGTGATGCGAATACTATGACTTGCAAACTGTTAACGCCTAACAATGCTTAGGTTTTTATGATCAGTCATCAAGCTGGTACTGGGAAGGGATGGGCCTGAACATCTGTTTGTCCACAACCCTGGTGTGTGACAGTGTGAGAGGATGGAAACAGCTCAGATTACATTAAAAAAAGTTTTTCTTAATATTGCTCTATTTAAAAGTTCAATTATTTTGACCACACAGGTTTTATTTGTCAGGCTTGAGTTTAAACAGTTCAAGTAAAAATGTTTTGTTAAGAAAAAAATCTAATATGTGATCAGTAAAACTATTTGTTTATTTGTGGGAAGTAAAGTTGGGTATGCTTAGTTTTTCAAAATATATCAAAAACTCTTACCTCCTGAGTAAATGCGTTGTTAAACCTCCCATTTATGCACTTTGAATTCTAAGAATTAAGCTTGGAATCAGCCTAAATTTCTGTGCTTTCAAAAGTCACCAAGGTCTCTATAAAAGAAATGGGTGCAGTGTCTCAGCACTAGTGCTTGACTAACCTACTTCATTTGGAAACCACAGAAGTCTGCAAAACAGGTTTAAATCTTGATCCTTGATAAGGTTTACTCACAAAATTTTGTGAGTACAACTCACTAAATTTGAAGATGCGAATCAGCTTCAACCTGCCACAACTATGGAAGATATGTATTTATTTACTAAACTGGTGTAAGATGTATGACCAGATGTAATTGAAAGAACTCCTTTAAAAACTCTGGATTTTTGGCTCATCTGTCAACAGAATCGTTTCCCAAAAGTTTTGAGGATCTTTAGGATGTTTTTTGTAAAATGGAAACAAGCCTTTATGTTCTTTTGACAGGAAGTTCGCAGCTCGGATCTCCCATGGATGCAGTTGTTGACAAGTCTTTCTTTCTGTTGTTGCAGATGTTGCTATATGTTCCTTTGTGATCTCCTGGTTGAATTGTCAAGTTGTTGCAAGGCTGGCCACTCCTGGAAAGATTCACCACTGTTCCATACTTTCTCCATTTGTGGGTAATGGCTTTTGCTGTGGTCTGCTGGAGTCCCAATGCTTTGAAAATGATTATAAAGCCCTTTCTAGGGATTTTGTTTTTTATCTGTTCTAGAATTTTTTTAAGATCAGGGTATGAAGTGTTGTTTTTCGAGATTTTTTATCCTACTTCATGCTCTCAGGCAGGTTGTATTTTAGTGACTTCATAGTTCTTGGGGCTAGGCAATATTCAGTTGTTGGTGTGGCAGGTAAACGTGAACCAAAAAATATATTTTTTAATCACTCTAGATACAAGATTTACCAGGAAAGTCAACTATACTTTCAGACAAGGGTTTGATTATTATTTTTTACTTCATTTATTAAATGGGGAATTCATTTAAAAACTGAAATCCCCATTGGTCACTACTTTTTGTATTTGCTTAGGTTACGTTTTCATGGTATTTACCAAATATGAGTAAGAATGTTTGTTCTTTCTTTCTTAGTTTTTTTTTTTTTTGATTTTTGGAAGACCAGTCAAATCTATCTACTTTTGGGTTGTTCTCATAACACAAAGTGTCTAACTCTAACTCTACAGTCTAGCTATGTGACCCAGACAAAACAAAGACATATTAGGGGTTAGATTCATTCAGCTATGAATTCAATTAAGAGAAAAATAAGTTAATTAATATGATAATTGTACATAAAACCCTTGCTGACTTAGGCTTTTAAAAGTGAATGCATTATTATAGTGTGATTGTTTTATTGTCTCAGACAACATTCTTTTATTGGTCTAAACTGAAAGTCTTTTTTCTTCTCCTCAGACACAAGATAAGCCCACATCGTCAGCACATATAATTGGTGCATATTGAGTGAATGCAAGTGGAGAGATAGCAGACAATGTTCAGCCCACAACAAATAATTTCATAGTTGTCTCTTTATTACGTAACTGCATGAATCATAGCAGTTTATTTAGATTTTTTCCCCTTTTTTTTCTTCTTTTTTTCCCCCAGCTATTGTGGAGACAACATTACCCAGCAGGGTCTATAGACAGACAGTTAAACTATAAGCAATGGCAAGAAGCCTCTCTCTCTCTTTCTCTCACTCTCCAGACATCCCATAATGATACTCAGACAGACTCAGGCAGACGCCTGCTCAGTCCCGATTGGTAGAACTGTTGCCAGGGAGCGTTGCCTTCTCAACGTGGATAGAATCTGTTGTCTGGTACACTTTAGACATGAGAACAACTGCAGGATCTGAATATTTATAACGAGGGGACTGTTCATATTGAGATTGTACAGAAGCAACATAAGCAAGAGCGGAGGGCTCTGCTATTGTTCAGGCTCACATGAAACTTTTCACACGGTTCGCTCTTTGCATTGGTTCTTGCACTTAAAATGAGACATTAATTGATGCTATTACTTTTCTGTGTCTTTAGGAGATAATTGTTGGAGTACTGGGTAGGTTTTCACAATTTCCATTGTGTGAGACCCGCTCGATTGAACTCACTCGAATTATTCAAAAATAGCCCAAAAAGACTCTAACTTGAGTTAGGTTGTGCTTAACCCTTATCCTATTGTCATTTATGCAGCTACAGTAGAACTGGTAATTAAAATCTGCGAGTGTATTCGTGATTGTGCATGTGTTTGTTTGCCATCTGGAGGATCCTCTTGTGTCTTCGTATTATTCAGATAAGGCTGGACCTGCTGCTAAGCTTAATAACACTGTGCAAAGGTATGAGTCCCTAATTAAAAATGGATGCAACACATTTTGAAGAAAGCAGACAAAACGCAATCAGGGTAGCATTTCAGTCGAGTTTATAAAACAAATTAAAAAAATCTAAATGTCTGCACAGGCAACGCGCCAGAAGTCAGAGTCAGGCTGTAAGGATGATGATTATTAAAACACATCTTAATGTGCTAGAAAGTTTTAAAATGGGAAAGCAAATTCTCCTCGGGTAATGGGAACAAAAGTTTTGCAGTGGGGCACACACACACATTCGTTGGAATTTGCATGTCAATTCTTGTGTGTGTAAATGTACATGTGTACCTTAAATTTTTCTTTTGCACATTTTCCTCTATAATGCATGTGTTCCTGTTTCTTATTCATTCAGCCATACATTTGCATAAATATGCAGCTATGTGTCTGTGTATATGTGCTATGTGGCACTCCACTGTCCTGTCTGCCTGACTCAACATATTCTCTGCTCACTCTCCTTTGCTCCTTCTCTCTCCCCCTCCCTCTTACTCTTTTCCCTTTCTGCTCCAACCCCCCCAACCCTCCCCTCCTCCAATCCCTCCCTCCATCCTCTCCTTCCCGCTCTGCCTGGCTGGCACGTACATGCATGTCTGTAGACTCTGTACTGTGCTTGCTGCCGTGGCACGCGCCAACCTCACTGCAATGCAGCCCTGTGTGCATTAATTGGCAGAGAGACAGTGGGTACGTGGTATGCAGGATGGGAAGGATAGGAAAAAAGGGAGGGGGTGCTGGGGGGTGAGCAAGAGGCAATGTAAGGACACAATAGTAACACTAACCAATAGACAGACGAGTGGACAAGCAGTCTGGCAGCATCCCAATGGGACAGACACACAGACAAACAGAATGTGTATTGCTGAGTGTGCATGGGGAGATTACCTGACTTGGTGTGTTTGCGTGGGTGTGGGTGTGTGTGTGTGAGAGAGAGAGAGAAAGCGCAGGGGACTGAGTTTATGTCTGTTTGCATTAGCATGTTTGCGGATTTGTTTCTCCGGCATTTTCACAGAGGTTTTTTTGTGTGAGCTCACTCATGTGTGCCTATATGTGTCGTGCAGATACCACACACTCTGTGGCTAAGCTCTCCCAACCAAACTCACTGACTCACTGTATTCAACCCTCGGTGATATCTTCACTTTCATGTTTCTGCTGCGACTGAGAAGTAAAAGTTTGCTCAGTTTAAAGTGCAACTTTCTCCACCTGAGGTTACTTTGGCAGAGAGTGAAATAAGTGTGTCTTGACACTTTCAGGGAATGCGCTCAGATGTAAAAAGTGCTCTTCGTCAGCGTTTTATTTATTTATTTTAACGTTCCATATTCAAAGGAAAAAAAGATGGAATGAGATTCTGAAGGTCGTGATTGCTCTCATCTCCTAAAATTTCTTTAGAGGGAGCTGTTTCCATCATGCTTCTCAGTTTTAAGCTAGAATGCAAGAATAGCAACTTTTGTGTGTATACTGCCTTGCAAACTTGCGCACACCCCATCAACCATTCTTACGTTTTGTATTTTATTGGGTTTCCATTTAATAGATCATATCAAACCAGTACAAATGTCCAACAATATAATCTGGTCATAAGGGGGCCAGAGTTAAACTTTTCTGGCCCACATGCAAAATGCTACCCTACACATCACACAGAAACTTTCACTATTTCAAATATTTAATCCATCCAACTTCTCTTCAACTCTGACCAGCTATCATGTCAATGCTGGAGAAAGACCTTCCCACAACATGGTGCTGCTATCACCTTATTTCCCAGTAGTAAACCTGTTACAGAAAAAAAATGAGAGTGGGAAGTAAGACCAAACTTGGACCTACAGCTAGACTTCCAATGGAAAGGTTTGATGAAAGATTGACCCAGTCAAGCTCCAGACTTAAATATCAATTCTGGGGTATTGTTTCTTTGATGGTAGGAGGGATCAGGAGATTTATTGATGGATGGATTTGTGCCTCTTCTGCTGTAATTCGTGTTTTTCTCCAGCTTGTAATGGTGAATGGAGAAAGAGCTGAGCAACAAAGTGAAGCTCAGGATTTAGGAGTCTGTCACCGATGGTCATAAGCTATGGCTCATTACCGGAAGAACGAGATCGCTGATACAGTGATTTAAGTGAGTTTCCTCTGTAGGCTGATGCTAAGAGCAGAGACAAGACACTTTGCCATTTGGAGGGAACTTTGCGTGCAGTCACTGCTCCTCCGCTTTGAGGGAATCAGTTAATGTATCTGATCTGGAGAACACCTGTTAGTGACATTGCCCTAAAAGCCATTCACTGCAATTGCACTGAAAAGTGGTTCTACAAAGTATTGCCACAGTGGCAATGAATGCAAATTAAAGTTTGAAAAAAGTTTAATTGTGCACTTTTCATTCTAGTGCACAATTATGCGCCGCTTTATATTGGTCTTTTACATTAAGTCCAAATATAGTTGAGCCTTACAGCTGCGTTATGAAAAAAAAAAATTATAATGTTGCAAGGGTGTTAATACTTTTGCAGGCAGTATGTGTTTACACAAACACAATAATACATTTGTTACACATCCATCATAGCAATTTGCATTTTTTTAAGCCTCCCACACAAATCTTTGTGGTACTTATCGTCTTTGGTACTGAGCTTCTTGTTGCCGTTGTCCTGTCACTGGCTGCAACATCCGCCTTCTCTCCTCTCTCATCCACGTCAAGCGACATCTATGGAGGCCGTTTTCTTTTTTTCTGCGCTGGCAAAAAAAATAACAGCAGAAGCAGAGAAATGCCACCTAAATAAGCAGAGCTACCAAAGCGGAGGTGTAAATTAATCATTTAATTTATCAATTCATGTGCAAAATAGGGCTTGTGTGGAGACAGTGCTTTGCTCTGGTTGTGTGTGGGTGTTTTGGCAAGAGATGTCCTGGCATGATTCAGAGAACATACACGACACTTGCTGAAAAGTAAAAAAAAAAAAAAAACTCTCTCTTTATTTGTCCCCCGCTATTGTCTCAAAAAGTGGAAAACACCTCTCGGCAAACTTTTCAAACCTTCCAGTTTAAAGGCTGGCTGAGTGAAGGAATGATGCATTCTCTCCAGACTTGCGTCAAAGCGGCAATTCAGAAGTTTCACTATTCCGTGTCTAATTAATTAACAGCGTGCACGACCTCTGCAGGCTTCTCTCATTTCTCTTTTGTCTGAGTCATTCCCCTCCCTCTGCTCTGTCGCACCGTATAGACATCCGTGTTAAGGGGCATGTGGCAGAAGTTGCTTCAATCTAATTGTCTTTCCCTGCTCGTATTGTCCTCAAATGACTTTCTCTCTGTCTCAACTCTCCCCTCCCTCCCTCGGACTTTCTCTCTGCCCAGTCGCTGTCTCGGTCTGTAACTGTAGCCTGTGTTTTTCTCTCCCTCCCACTCCCTGCGACGTATAGATACTGCATTGATCAGACACACGCGCGCAGACACATGCACACGCACTCACCAACCCAGCCTCCCACTCCTTTCATCATTGATTCGCCCTGCTCTTCCCTCTTCTCTCGCTCTCTCTCTCTCTCCTCTATATTCTCTTGCTCCTCTCTTCCCTCTGTACAGCAGCACTTGTTGAATTCAGCCCTCAGAGAGTAGAAAGCAAGGAGAGATAATGATAAGGAGGCATTGAGACGGGGCTGGAGCAGACCGCGAGCAGAGAGAATGGGGTCTTGGAGGACATAAAGATAGGAGGCAGGAAGAGGAAAAAAAAGTCATAGAAGCTTCTCTGAGGCAGACCCTTTAGGTGAAAGCGGGAGCTGGCCAGACAGAGGAGAAACATCAGAGTGCTCTTCTTTCTGTCTGCACTACTCTTCATCTGTCCTGCTCCCGACTCTGCTTAAAGCAGAAGACTCAGAACTGTCTCTGCTAACAGTGAGCAGTATTTCTGCATGTTAGCAGAGGAAAAGTTATGATGTGCTGGTTTCCTCCAGGTGAGTGCTTAGGTGCCAGGTTACACAGTAATTTCCCTATGCAGCCTACACTGCCTGCGCCTGTGTATCTGTGTATGCATGCTTTTATGTAAGTAAGCCAGAGTGCATGTGTGTCTGTATGGAGTTCATGAAGTGGGAGAGAGAGAGAAAGGGAGGGAGAGAGCGAGGCTTTGTGTGTGCGTGTGTGTCTGTGTGTTAAAGAGGCGGTGACATTTTTTCAGTTTGTATTCCTGGAAACTGCTCTGCAGCATTGCTCAATAATGAAACTACTGCGTATATGTATGTGTGTGTGTGGGTAGGTGGAGAGACAAAGACAATAATACAAGGTTCATGGAAGTAATGAAGGTGCAAGTATTCCTGGAGAATGCGCTGTGAAGGAATTCAAGGAACTGTCGGCGTTAACGTGTAAATAAAAAATCTGTATCCTAAGCTTAAAAAGGGAGCAAATGCTGACAAAGATGTAGTGTCAGCAAAATGAAGGAGAATCTATGAACTCAGACATGAAAAACTGTCCGTACTCAGTGGGTTTTGTTGCTGAAGGGAAAAAAAAAGTTATTGTCAAGGCTATCTTCCAGGCCATCAAAGTCCAAGCTGCAGGGAAACTGCTGTTCATGCATGACAAGCAATACGTGGAATGAGCCTTAGGTTTCCAGGAATTAAAAGTCATGTCAAACAACATAGCCTTAAGAGGTTTCACAACATTTCTCATACAGTAGGCATGGTGTTGTATCCATTTTTTTGTCCTGTGGAGTGACTTGGCTCCTCCTTCCTCTCTCCTGTCTCAATCTCTCACCCACTGTCTTCGCATATCCATCTTTCTTTCACACTCCTCTCACTTCTCCCTCAACTGTATTCATTTTCTCACTTAATTCCATCTCAGTTTTCAGTCTTTGCTTCCTCCTCTCAGTTGTCGCTCCTTGCATCTCTCTCTCTCTCTTTCTCTCTCTCTCTTTCTCTCTAGCAAATCTATTCATATTTCACACATTTTCTACTTTTTTTTTCCTGCTAAAAGATGTCCTCCATACATTTTTTAGTTTTGCCTGTTTTGATTTTACAGATGTCTTTCTTGGTGGAAGAGTGAAAATCTGAAAGCCCATCTTCCTCTCCCCCTTCGGCCAACATGTCCCAGCTGCTCCATGTGGAGATCCCGAATTTTGGAGCCACGGTTCTGGGCTCCCTCAATGAGCAGCGGCTGCTGGGACATCACTGTGACGTATCCATATTGGTAAAAGGTGAGTAAGCTGGGATTTTTTAAATTATTATTATTAATTAGTACATTTTGCAGAAATGTTTTTAAAGTCCCTCTCTGGCTGAACTAGGTCAGGCTTTTAAAGCCCACCGGGCCGTTTTGGCGGCCAGCAGCCTCTACTTTCGTGACCTCTTCAGCAGCTCAACTAAGACCCAGTTTGAGTTGCCTTCCTCAGTCACACCTGCTTGCTTTGAGCAGATCCTCACATTCTGCTACACAGGGAAGCTAACAATGGCAGCGAGCGAACAGCTGGTTGTCATGTACACAGCTGGCTACCTCCAGATTCAGCATATAGTTGAAAGAGGCATGGACCTGATGTTTAAGGCAAGCTCACCTCACTGTGACTCGCAAACTGCAGGGTCCTTAGAGGAGACGGGATCAGAGCCGCAGAGTCCTCTTAATAATGGTATTGGCCTATCAGTAGCCAGTGTTCTGGGAACCCAAAGCTGGTCTACGTCGTCCCTTCTCTTGCCTCAGCGTAAAATTAAAATAGAAGTGGGTGACCCAACACCGATTTCCACACCCTCAACACAAACCAAGATTTCAACCTCGGAGCTGGGGAGCCGGTTGGCGAGAGCCTTCTACACAGCAACTGGAGGCCCTGCCATTCCTGGTATGCCTACCTTCCACCTTCAAGGAACCACTGGAGGCGGAGCCGGGGGTGGGGCGGGTGGAGGAACAGGTGCGGAAAGGTCCAGCCCAGGAGAGTCGAGCCTTCCCACCACAGACAGCCCCACATCCTACCAGAATGATGATGAGGAATTTGAGGAAGAGCCATATGACGGGATCGCAGAGGATGCCTACAGTCAGCTCTATGGACGTCCCACTAACCCCTATGGGAGTGAGTACAACATTCCAATGTTACGCTACTTGTTATTACGAAAATACATTAACAAAACTAAAGGTTATATATTAGCCAGTCACCAATTTGTAAAGTTTAAAGGGAAACCTTTTTGATTTATCTATCTTTTTTCCTAATTTCTGTATAATTTGAAGACATAATTGTCCAAGCAATAAAATATTTATAATAATATGCCTTCTCAAAAACATCATAGTTACAAAGCTGTTCGTCTCTGCATAACTAAACATCTAAACATATCTAACAAACATATCTAAAATCTTACAGACTACGGGGCAGAGATATATACAACAGATAACCCTGGTTAGCAATAGTAACTATCAACGTCAATCTCTGTTTGCACTCCCCTTTGGTTTAACTCCATTATCTTAACTGTGGGATTTCCAGGACACCCATCAGTTCTTAATCCTTCATATTCTGTGACAGAATTGAACTATTCAAGGGATTGAACAGAGCGTCTTTGCTGCGCTATGTTCAGGTTCTTGTTATTTTGTTGGCACTAATTTCTGAAGAGAAGCAGCCTAAAGAAATAGCTGAAATACCTTCAAAGAAAACACATTTTCCTTCCAAAAAGTTTCTTCTTATGCTTTGTTTCCGATGGCAGATTACCACTCGGGCCGGTCCAATATGAAATCAACTGATTATTTCTTAGAGCAAGAACTCTGTATCTCTCGAAAAAAATTTATATTAATGTTCTGCATAAGGGCATTAGTTTTTCACCTGCCTTTGGCTCAAATCTGGGATATTCACTTGAAATGGGTCCAATCCAACATAAACATTTAAGTAAGGCTCAAAATGACTTTCAGAAAAAATTAGTAGGATTTCTCCAGAGGTTTTACGAGTAGGACTTAAAAAATGAGAAATAATATATCAGCATCCATTTTATTCCATTTATATTATTTAATCTTTCATAAATGATGTATCCTGCACATCTCAGGAAAGCGGGACGTTGTGCCTCCGGAGTTTGTGTGGGTTCTCCTATTTTAAAGATAGCCTTATGGAGTTAGGATCGGAGTGCATCGTGACCAACAACACAGCCCTTATTACAACAATAGCAGCTCCTTCACTTTGTAATGATGTTTTCAACATAATTTCACATTGGTGCAGAAATCCCTGTTCTTGAACGCATCCGTTTTGTTTACGTTCACATCCAGGAAGCTGATGGTTCTGAGAGATGCTCACAAACATGGCATGTGCACCCACTCTCCATCATTCTTTTTTCACCCTGAAACTGAAAGGCATAGCATGGGGTTTGTTAAACTCTAGAGTTTCAGTAATTCATGAAATCCACTCTATCTGCAATCAGTCAGAGCACCGCAGGGTGACATTGTTGGATATTTGAGAACCATGCACCTCTTTCCTGGGTGTGTGTGTGCGTGGGCGTGTGTGTGTGTGTTGGAAATAATGCATTCATTCCTGCTGTTCTCTATATTTTGCGTTTGTGCTCATATGTCTCCAAGTCATCACAGAGGTTAAAGCAAATCATTTAGGGTGGAAAAAACCCAGCAGTTCTTTTTTTGGACTTGGGTCCCTCTAAAAGTCAGGTTACTGATGCAGCATCATTACTTATCTGGGATACATCTGCAATGCTCTGAAACATTTATGAAACACAACAAACTTGCATCAGATTACCCAAGCTACTTCACAAACTCAATTTCAAATCCTTTATTGTCAAAAAGGGAACAGATAGTGGTGATAAGAATGTTATTTTTGCTTTTGCGGCATGCATAGTGCCTAGCAAAAGTATCCCTACCTCTTTTTTACGTTTTCCCACAACCTCAAACTTCTAAGGTGTTGAGATTTTATGCAGTGAACCAGGGACTTCCAGCTCCAGTCCTGGAGAGCCACTGTCCTGCAACTTGTAAACACATCCGTCCTCTAATTACGCCTTTAAATGTCTGAATCATCACCACAGAAACTCACAAAGTTCTTCATAGGCCTGGCAATGAATCATTCACTCCATTCAGGTGTGTTGTAGCAGAGATGCATGTAAAAGTTGGAGGACAGTGGATGTCAAGGAATGAACCCCTTTGACAACCCAAAACAAAGTAGCACATAATTGTAGATTGGAAGGAATATGAAAAATGGTTTTCAGCAATTATTACTATTATTATTATTAATTCAAAAAAGTGTGGGGTGGATTTACATTCAGCCTCCCGGAGTCCACTGGGGAGCTACTTTGCTACAATTACAGCTATAAGTCTTTTGGGGCAGTGGCTTTGTATCAGAATGCCATTCGGGTTTTGTTCTGGACTGGGCCAATCAAACACATCATTATACACATTAATGGTTGTTGTCCTTCTGAAGGGTGAACCTTTGCCCCAATCTCAAGCTTTTTGCAACATCTACTAGGTTTCCCTTGTAGATCCCTGCATTTAGCATTTGTCTCTATCTCCATAGTCACCACCATGTTTCAACGTGAGGAAAGTATATGGAGAAAGGTCAGTAATTTTAGTTTTCCACCACAGATAGCACTTTTCAATTAGACCGAAATGCTCCCAAATCCTCTCTATTGGTAAACCTCAAACATGACTTATTATGACTTTCTTTAGATGTCAGCTTTAACATTGTCAGTGTGCTATATAGGCCAGATTTACTCAGCTAATTGTTGTCCTGTTGATACATTCTTCCACTTGAGCTGTTCTCTGCAGGTCCTCCAGATTTATCATGGGGCTCTTGGCTGCTTCTCCAATGATTGCCAAATGTGTCCACCCTGTCATTTTAAGTGTACAGCATTGTCTTTTGACATTAGAAGCTGCTTACTGACTAACATTTTCTAACAGATCTCTTGGGAACAGATGTACTTGTACTTAGATTACATTAGAAGACAGTAGACTCACGTCGTCTGAAGCAAGTCAGTTGCATTGGATGTTTTTTAGGGATATTGAAAAAAGGAGGTAGACACCACATGTCAACCTTTTTTTGTTGTAAAAATATTATGTATGGTATTCCTTCCACTTGACAATTATGCAGCACTATAAGAGAGTCTTTAACAAATAATCCAAATGAATACACTGAAATTGGCATGAATAGTTTTGCAAGGCACTATAGTCTAGCACACTGTTGTAAGCTTATAGCAATGGTAAGGTTGTGTTTTTATTTATGTCTCCAATTTCTTTTCCTCAAAATAGTTCTCTTTTTTTATGTTATTAGTCCAGGACAAGCCAGAGTTGGCAGCAATGCCATTGGCCTTGGAAAATCGCAACTGCGTGCTCATCCGCAGAGACCTGGTGGCACTTCCTGCAAGCCTCATAAGTCAGATTGGCTACCGCTGCCACCCTAAGCTCTACACTGAGGGGGACCCAGGAGAGAAGCTGGAATTGGTCGCTGGTAGGCATACAAACACAAGCTTTTATTAAAAAAAAAGACATTAACATGCACAGATAACATTAGTTCTCTGGAAAACATTCACACTGTTGCACCGATTTTTAATTTAAAATCCAATACCTATAAAGTTGCATTTCACTGATTGAATTAACTCAAACTAATAAACTCAGGATGTCAGAGGGGTGCTTTGTTGAGGAATAGAAACACAATTTATGGATCAGAGAACAAACAGATCATGAATGAGAGAGCTAACTCCCAGCAATCTGTCAAAGGTTATTCTCTGGCTATTGACATTTTTTTTTGTATTTGCGTTTATATTTTTGATTAAATTAGAGATAGACGTCAACACCTTTTAAATTGAATTTATAAAAACAGCTGTCTGACGCACATTCACAGAAGTCATGAAGGGGTCGCGAAGCGTGAATAGTCAGTAGATCCCAGATATTTCAGTTTGTTTGGAGTGGTGGGTTTAATTCGTGCTGTGAATTTGCGCTATTTGAAAGGAATAAAACAGAGCTGCAGCGTTCTTGTGTGGAGATTTAAGACTGTGGCAGATGGACAACCATCTCTGCAGATATCATCAATCAGGGCTTTATGGAAGAGTGACCGAGTAGAAGTCAGACTAAAGTAAAAAGCATATGACTGGCTGCCGGCTGTTTGCCAAATGGCCCTTACAGAGTTCTGAGAATGTGAAGAGAAATTATTTTTTTCTCTTGCTGTTATGATGACTCAAAAACTGAATGATGTGGCCTGACTGCCAGATATCGCTCTTAGCGATCGGCAGAGAAGATGCTCTGAATGAGCAGTGACCACTCAGCATGCGGGGAGCAAAGTGAAAAATAGATTTCCTTTTTCTTTAGCATTGAATATTTTCAAGCAAAAGAATTGAGCAATTTTCTGAAAGACAGAGATGATCATAGCAACATTAGCAAGTTTTGGTTAGGGTTAGATATCCAAAAGGAATTCAGAAAATTATAATGTGGTAAAAATCATACCTAATTTCAGTATGCATTAAATGAAGCAAGCATGCTTCATTTTGTCTTGTAGTCTGCAGTACTGTCCCTCAAATGTTTTCATATTGCTTGAATATTTCTTGTCACATTACTTCAGCAAACGTAAATGTATTTTACTGGGATATACAAGACAAATTCGTCCATATTAGTGAACTTGAAGTAAATTGATATATGTTTTTAAGTTTTTTCCTTTCAAATATATGTGAAATGGAGGTTATACATATGAATATTAATTATTTTGCAATGAGTATCTAAAACCCATTGTGGCACAATAACTATAGGCATACGGATGATTTTCTACTTGTTTCCTCATTTCCTGGTTAATGATGCTGATTATTTGTTTGACTCCCTTAAAGACATGAAATACAGACGTAACTAAAAGATGAACTGTAACAAAACAAGAAGAAACCTAAACGTAAAAAGAAACAGATTCTGATAGAGGCATTGTTCTCAGGAAATTATTTTCTGTCCGTGTACCTCAGGAACCCAGGTGTTCATGACACGAGGCCAACTCATGAACTGCCATCTGTGTGCCGGTATCAAACACAAAGTGTTGCTTCGGCGTCTCTTAGCCACGTTCTTTGATAGGTGAGTGCAAAGCAAAGTACGAGTTGGCAGTTATTGTTCAGATATGTGTTCTTCTCTTAGATGCTTGCTTGATTCCAGCACCGCTGCTGTTGTCACAAATCAACTTTCGCACTCCATCTGTGGTCATGTTGTGCAAAGCAGCTAGATGAGTGTGTGTTTCTGTGTGTCCCCATGTGATTTACTGTATATGTTTGTTACTGACTCTGCCCCCTGGTGTTTACTATATTCTGTAGAAACACTCTGGCAAATAGCTGTGGGACAGGCATCCGCTCTTCTACAAGTGACCCAAGCAGAAAGCCCCTGGACAGCAGGGTCCTCAATGCTGTGAAACGTAGGTTTATTGTGCAAATTATCTTGTCCATGTCTTATTATAATAGGAGCTGTTTGACTAAGTGGACATCGCTGTTTTCTCCTCTTTTACAGTTTACTGTCAAAACTTTAACCCTAACTTCAAGGAGAGTGAAATGAATGTGATCGCTGCTGACATGTGCACAAATGCAAGGCGGGTCCGCAAGAGATGGCTCCCAAAGATCAAGTCCATGCTGCCTGATGGCATGGAAGTGTACCGGGCAGGCATGGGCATGAGTGCTGCTGCTGCCGTTGGTCTGAACCTAGCCCTGAATGCCCCTCAGTCAGGAGTTTCTCTTTCCTTCGAGCATGATTTGAAGAGCCTAGAGCAAAGGCTGTATCCAGATCGCAAGGACCCTCTCAGGACTCATGCATCCAGCCCCAGTGCAGGGTCGGCTGGAGCAGAAGCCGAAGGTGAAGGTGAAGCAGCAGTCCAGGAGGATCAGGAGGAAGATGACGACGAAGCTGGATCGGAGGGCGCGGACCGATCACTGGGGGCACCGATTTTGGTGTCGGTGGTCGGATCAGCAGATACGCCCCCCGAGCAGGGGGCGGAAAGTTTTGGACAAAATCTGAGGTTGAACGGACAGTAACTCTCCCTCCCACGTCGTGAAATGTGTTTAACACTCACATTTACTTCTTCTCAGTGTCTCATCCGTCACTCTTTCCTCTCCTCTGTGCTTCCTCGACAGGGAAATTTTGTTCTCCACACACAAAGCTGCACTCGCAACTTTTATCAGACAAAAGTTGGTCGCACATGCATGCGCTCGTGTATGCTTGTGTATTTGCAAACTTACATGCAGTGAAATAAAAAAAATAAAAAAAACAGCTATTAAAAGCATACACAGGCATGGCATTAGTCAGTTCGGGTCCAAGTATGTATTCAGCACTTGGGCATCTGCAGCATTATTCCAAAAGGTCAAATAACAAAGCAGATGACTGTAATGATTCATAATATCAGTGCGACACCACCACCAGCTGGTTTGCAGCAGGTTGTAGTTTGCAGTGTAATATTATTTTATAAAGTGACTTGGAAAATTGTATTTGAGAAATATAGCTCTACAGCAAGGCCACTTTACATCCCATTACTATTCGTATAGAATGTACTGTGAAAGAATTGTTTAGAAGATAAGAAACCCTTTCCTTTATTTTATCTTGTATTGCTTTGCCCAAGTATCATACCCCTTGAACCTGTCAATTTTTTTGTCAAAGCTACGACCTTTATTGAATTTTATTTGGATTTTACGTGACAGACCAACAAAAAACAGTGCATGCACGTGAATCGAGTTTGTGACGAAAATGCTGTAGTGTTTTCTGCTATTTTTAAGCAAATACATTTTTATTCACCCCCACCCCTGAGTCAGTACTTCCTAAACTTCACTGCAGTTTCAGATGTTCTGAGTGGCTTTGCACAGCAAGACTAAAAGTTCTTGTCCTTTTTTTCTTTGAAAATAATGTCATTTACTGTAACCCAAATTCGTCAAATTGAATTGAGAGTATTAAGAATATTTTAGATTTTTGGTGTTTTTTGTTTTGGTTTTCTTTGCTTAAAATTTAGCATCGTTTTCTTGTGTGTGATTGCACTTCACAACTTTGTGCTGATTTCTCAGATAAATTCCCTATAAAATACATTAAAAGTTTGCAATAATACATGATATTATATGACATGGAAAAGTTCAAAAGGTATGGATACTTTTACAACACGCTGTGTTGTATCATTTTTATGATGAAAATTGCAAGTACTTCTTTTTTTTTCCATAACTCTAAGAACAAATGCAAGATAACAAATCTATCACACGTATTTGTTGTTTTCTCGTGCCTATCTAGTCGGACATATCAGACAAGACTGTCAATGTGATGCCTGTGTCTGCTCCAGACCACACCTCCCAAGCCGCACATATGTACATGCAAATAAACACACAAACACTCATTCATTCATCATTACATTTCTGTAATACAAGAGTTTAATGTACTGATGTAATCTAATGGCACACTGTCCAAAAGAATATGTTGCAGTGCTTTTTAACTCCAAAAATCACAGAATTCTTGGAGATACAGAGACATGAACAAAAACATGAGATAATGTCAAGACTTGCATGCATTAGTCCAAACAATGGCTGGAAATATTTGCTAAAGAGAACGACAAAGTCCCATTTCTGCATTGAAATAAGATAACAGCTACTTTTGCCTGGAGATGTGATGTTAGAAACTAGAAGCACTTTCTCCATTTCTTTCTGGAAAAAGGCCGCCAAACGTTACAAATGATCTTGATGTAACCCTGCTTTGACTGTTTCTGACACCGTATTCGTTTGAGTTTGTTGCTGTTTTTTATTTGTATGAATTCTGCAGAGTGTATTGTCCACTTAAATGGAGAAGAGTGAATATATGAAGTGCACTACACTGAAAAAACAAAAACGATGCCAGAGAGGAGTACTGTTCCCCCTTCATGAGGTGTTGTGAAATGTTTCGAGTCAATTCTGTCCTGTTTCCATCCTGTTTTTGTTGTTAGTTTGATTACTCGCTCTCCAATGGGGAAATGAGATGGTGGGTAAATTATTTAAAAACTTTTAAGAGCAAATTCTGCTGGTTTACTGTGTTTGCACTCAAGAGAGTGGGGGAAGCCAAGGATTCTGGAAAAGCGGCTCCCGCAAAAGACTGCAAATCCCCACCATGTTATCCTGATTACATAGTCAATCAGGCACTCTGTGGGCTCAGATAGAAACAACGGGTCTCTATTGACGATGACTGTTTCTGTGTTTTGTTGGGGGGACTGAGGCCATGCATTCGTCAAGCCTGTTTTCTGTTTTTGATGTCTGTTTTCACGCTTGTTGCCGTTGCCATGCATAGGACCCAGTCCAAAGAGCCTTTCTTTATCGTTTTTCTTTCATAATGATGCACTGTTGAATGTCGCCCCTTGTTCTTTGCTTGTCGTGGGTTTCAGTCAGCAGTCGAAGAACATTTAATTACAAAAGCAGACCATAAATTTAAATTTTTATCACAAATATTCTAAAAAAACAAAATGTGGTGATTGCACAAGTGAGGTTAAGCAGGTTTAAGGAGATGCTCTCGGTATATTTGATCTGTTATGTATTTTTTCAGTGATGTGCCACTTTAGAGGTTGGGCCAAATTTTTCTCTGTCTTCGACAAGTATATCTTGGATCTTTAGGGTAAGCTTTTAGATATCCCTGCATATAAAAAAAACAGGGTCAAGATTGCACTATAGGTAATGTTCATTACGTTTACGTTTTTTTTTTCTATTTTATATTTTTTCCCCCTTTGGGAAGAACTGTAATCTGCCCCAGATAAGCCAGGGTTATGAATGGCCAAGATGATGGTTGAATGTAAATTGTAGCATTGAGGGTCACAGTCTTTTTTTTTTATTTTTTTATGATATAGTAAATTATTGAATCTCTTTGTTTAGTATGTGGCTTAATTTTTTTGTTCACATAAATTGCAAACTTAAAAAAATAATAATTTAAAATTAACTTTACTGATAGTGATGTTTTTGCGTAAATATTTTAAAATTGATACAAACAAGTCTTCCAGTGTGTTGAAGCAGAGGCAGCAGTATCCTAATAAGTGCAAAACTGAGGTTTGTCTCAGTTACTCCACATGATTTTAAATATGCTCATCTAATGGTGAAATGAAAAAATTTACTAAATTATAGCATCATCTTGTCTAATTTATTTGACGTTGCTCTTGTGAGGGAATAAATAAATAATATTACTTTTTTGCCTATTGGGTTCACCTCTTGTTTTGTCAAATAAGCTAACCATGTAAAAAAATAAAAAGAAATAAATAGTTAAAAATAAATACATTTATATTGAAAGGCAAATCACCTTAAAATCATAACCCACCATTATCCCTTATTAAATCGGTTAAAGAGGTCCGAGTATAAAATATATTGAATCTGTACAACTAAATCTCTGCTATCTCTAATGTACCTTTAAACAGAATGTTTTTCTGCATTCAATTTAACACAGTTTTCAGAGCAGTTCTAATTAAAAGAGTGCAGTAGCTATAAGGACCTAGGAAAGTGTGAGATACTCCATTGCAGTGATTAAAGAAGTGTGGAGCAGTGCCTTAGACTGTGAATGTGGGTCTGTGCTGTAATAGTTCAGAAATAAACAAGCCAAGGAGGCTGTATGGATTAGACTTTTCTCTTACTGAAATTGTTATTCTAAACTTTAAATTATGACTCTAACTATGTTGACGTACTTTAGCTGACTTACTTTCTTTCATGTCATTTTTGAATGTAAAAACTTTGCTCCCTTCAATAGGGTCACTGTGTTTATTTAAGCTTTTATTTACAATAAGACTGGCTCCTTCTTGGACACCCTTGCATGCTGAGCAAAACGGAGAAACCTATCAAATATATGTAAATAAAATCAGATATAGTTGAATTTGTGCATCCGCTCAAATGCGTCTTTCTCTGTAAACCTCACCTTCAGTCAGTTTGTTAACTTTTTAATCAACCTTTTTAACTTTCCTTTTTAGCTTCCTGGGATCTTTGATTTTTTTATTTTTTTTCATCTTGTGCAGGGTAACCGGGTGATGTTGCACTTTAAAATGAGAAATTCTCAGAGAATGTCATGGCTAACCTATGAGAGAACGAGCTCCATCGGAGGTGCTCAATAGAAAAAAAAGTAAAGTAACGTGTATGATTTTTCTAGGTTTCTTTGATGGAAACCAGTGTCATGTTTACTGCAAGCTCAAATGAGAAACAGGATAGGGTTGGTGGCTGTGCAGAAACTATTCTTTCATTATTTTATTCAAAACTTTCTTTTTCTCCTCTTCTTTTGGCTCTCTGCCTCTTTTACTGTAAAAATAATGGGCACTGTAATTTTTTTTCATTTGCTCTGCTGAAAGATTAACCCTGAAAATTATACACTGATATGCAAAAATTACACTTGTACCATAAAATGCATGCCATTCAGATGCTCACCCTGACCCGATGAAACCTCTGATCTTTATGCACCCTGTATTTTATGCTGAATAACTGTTTTCACTGTTTGCAAGCAGAGACTTGAGTCGTCTTGCAGTCAACGGGGCTGTATTTTTTAATCATACACCCTGGCCTTTCATTGAATGTTTGCATAAAATGTAATCTCTTGCATAATCGACAGCAAAATACTGATTAAGAGTGGCATACATAAACTAACTATCAAGTTGAGTGTGCATCTAAATCTTCAGAGACTAAGAAAAGAAATGCACTGAAAAGTTTGTGCGTGTATGTCTGTGTCCTCGAACATGATGCCAGCACTTTAGAACTACTTAGAAAACCGAAAGAAAAGAAAAAAAAAACATCAAGGGTGACCAAGGCTACAGGCAACAGATGAGTAGATGCAACTTTTAAAGCCATGTGTTCAGAGCGCTGACAATCAGAAAAGGGATGAGGCCCACAGTGCACTATGGGGGATGTGAAATGACTTGCTGTGCTTTTGCTATTTGCTTTTGTCTTTCAGCTTGTTTCATTCTGTACTGGCTTACTTTCAGAATGGAGGGTCGATGGTGTCATCTGCAGCCTTCTTGGTTTTATGTGTGTGTGCGTGTTTGCAGCAAGGACTGACTCAAACCGTGGTGCTCATTGGGCAGAGCTGTCCTCAGTTGGCAGGGACCTTATCTGTCATTCTCTGGGCTTTTTGGTAACCTGATGATGGACGACAACACAAATGTTTCAAAAAAAAAAAAAAAGAAAGAAGGAAGGAAAATGTTATCATGCAACTGCATACTTTGATCATCGTGTTGTTTCTGACTATCAGCAGGGCTTGGCCCAGGCAAATTGGGATGAGGCTATTTTAGTGTTGATACTGCTTCATAAATGAGACAAAATGTTGAAATGTTTATGCGCCTTCTGACTCTCAAGCATCAATAATATATACTGGAAATGCAAGTTGCCACTTTTGATGTTGCATACAAATCTCTTTCATTCCCATCATTGTATTTGCCATCATGGGTTTTAAGTTGTGTATTCTAAGAGTACATTATTTCTTTAAATGCATTACAAAAACATGTCTGCTTTCTAATAAAAAGTCCTTACTTCACCATGTACTGTACTGAGTGGCTTATTCATTTGTCATTGTGTCTTTGTGTTCCAAGAGCTGAAAGCCTGCGTTTGGGAATCTGCCCATAGTGCTGACTCCAGGAATCCTATACACAAGAGGGAGCCTTATAGAAATGTGTTTTGCAAGTTCTGATGTACTTCAGATATGTACAATGCGAACGTGGCATTAAAGGGTTGCCAACAGAAAGAAAATAGCCAATGCTGTGGTTTTGATACAATATAGTTGATAGAATATACCTTTTTTTTTTTTTTGCCAAATTTACTATTGAAGATAAAGGAACCATTTTGGAGAAATAAAGGAAATTGTTCCAGTGGAAAATCCAAACCTTTCCAAAAACAAAAAAAAGAGAGAGATGTACACTTTCTGTCTTATTAGAATTTTTAAATTTAATTAAGCAATCTGACAAATGATCATTGCCTACTTTATCCAGCATCACTCTTTTCAATAGAACAAAAGTCACAAAAATGTAATTTATAAACAATATCATGAAGCTTTAAAAAATACCATCAATTTTAATATTATGTTTATACCTCGATTTACTTGAGGTATTTTAGGTTTTCTTATGGCCACTCGGTCCAAATCCCTTGTGCTTCTTTCACATGCCTTCCTTGCGTATAGAAAGGGGATTGCTTTCATTCTTAAAGATAGCCATAAGTTCTACTGTTGTTGTTTTGTTTTATTTGATGTCAAATGTTAATGTTTAATGGATCACCATTTATGATCGTTCAGGGGTTTTTCCAGCCAGATTTCTTTTTCAAAGACGATAGTTCTCTGCTTTCCTTCCAGTTTTAGTCATTTTTGCAGTCGCCTTACATATTTTCTTTGCATGCCAGCGCCTTGACCCTTCTTAAAACAGACTAACATATTTTCCACAACCACAGGATATGTCTTTCCACACAGTTGTTTAGGAAAGCCACTCAGTGCATCATCTGGGGTTAAATAGCTTTTAGTCAGCTGGAAGAAAATTGCCACTTCTACTGACTGGAAAAATAAAGCAACAGGTAATACTGACATTTTCAGATAATAGATAGATAGATAGATAGATAGATAGATAGATAGATAGATAGATAGATAGATAGATAGATAGATAGATAGATAGATGTACAATAATGTTACATAAAAAATGTTGAAAATATAAACAAGGAAATTACTAAATAGAAAATAAAAATACTAAATGCTCAGCTCCATTGTGGCCTGAGTTCAGTGATCCTGTGTTCTGGTATCGACTTGCCATCCTGAGATCTTTTCTTCAAGGCAAATTTGCGCGCTGTGTGCACAGCTGTACTAATGCGGCTCACCTGAACTTTATCTCAGAAACGGACTTTCAAGAAATAAACACATACCGTACATTTTCGCAAAAAGGCAGTAGCTTCTGATACTGAAAATGGGAGACGACGCAGACACCCCTCCCGAGAGGGAAATGAAGGTAAAGTCGTGTGTTGACAGATTAGCATGTGGAAGCTACTGCGTCAGTTCATTTTGTGTTTGTGGCTAGCTTAGCTAGTGAGCTCCTTGGTCAGTTTTAAAATTGGGCTCAGTGTGCCCTGGCATTTTAAATGTATTTACTAAACTATAATATTAACAATGACTTTAATGTGTTTTATATAGTATTAGTTTAAATGCTTAAATGAAGTTAAAGAAGACGATAATTTATGTCTTCTAAGTTTTTAGCTAGCTGTGTGTGCTGGAACATTAACAAAATATTGTTCACTCATTGAATAAATAACTTTGGAAAATAGTTATCCAGCTATATCACGTATTTTCAGTGATATCAAAGTCTTGTTACTATTTCCTCCTGCGTAGTGCTGGGATAGTTGTATCTTGTGGTTGTATAACATTATTTAAATGACTGTTTAAACTTGTGTTTACCTGTTTTCTCAATTTTTAGAGCAACATCAAAAACTGACAATGAAAGCATTCTTATTTATTGTTAAATGTTGAACGGAAATAACTTTTATTAAGCACGATTTAGCTATTTAATTCTATTTTTAAAATGCTAGTGTGGGATCGCCACAACAAATCTGAAAGCGAAACAGTTTTTTATTTCAGTGAACTCGGCTTGGAGACTGGAGATGAACAAAAAGTTTTTCTTTCTCTTTTTTAAAACCCCCCCACCAAAAACAGTACTTTAAACTCGATGGAGTTAAAGTGTATAAACTAAGGAAAGAAAAACCTTAACATAGCTAAATGAACCTGCATATCTAGTGTTGTAGTTGGTAGCACAACAAGAGGGTCCTGAGTTGAAATCCTGACCTAAGGTCCTTTTGCATTAAATGTGTCTGTTCTTCCTGTGCATTCATGGGTTTTTACCCTGGCTTTGCTCCACAGTCCAAACTTATGACTGTTAGGTTAAATGGCTTCCCTAAATTGTTCATAGGTTTGAGTGTATGTGTACATGGTTGTTTGTCCGTGTTGCCATGCGATTTCCTGGTGACCTGTCTTAAGTGTACCTGGTCTATGACCATTGGAGATGGGCACAGGCGAACCCTGTAAGGATATGATGGTCAGTTCAATGAACAGTTACGGTAATTCCATAAACATCCATTTCTGAGGCAGATTGAAGTTGAAAGTAATCTTTTAAGCCTGCCATCATATTTCTGGAAGCAACACTGGTGACTTGAATCTGATTCGAATCTGTGCAGGAAGCTACAGATTTGGGTGATGACATCAAGGCCTTTCAACCTGAAATATTTGGAGCTCAACACCTAAGATAAATCTACAAAGCAGCAGAGAATACACACAGAAAGCTGATCAGCAACTCTAATATGGGGTTGATTGCAACAACTCTCCACGGGTTATTGAGAAAGATATAAATAATTTTAGGCATTCCTTTTTTTGTGCAAGTCAAAAAACTTCTCGGTTGATTGAAAATAACTTTAAAATTAAACCAGCTAGGGATCTGACTAATTTTGGACATAGCTGTGTTGTGGTTACAAAATGATTTGTTTAAAGGTACAAAGTGGAAAGATGTACTGTAGCCGATTCAGTGACATGTTGTTTGACCAAGATGTACGTAACCTTTTGTTTGTTCTTGTTAGGATTTTCAGTTTCGACAGATGAAGAAAGTACAAGTTTTTGAGGCTGTTGAAGATATGCCAAAAGACAGATCCAGTCTGCTTACTGTTTCAAACAAATATGGTTTGACATTTGTTGGCCTTGGCCGAACATTCAAAGTGTATCTCACTCTCAATATTCTTGCTGCTGATAAAGCTGATGGGAGCTCCTACGAAGTAGGTAAGAACACTTCCAAGCAAGTTTGATTCAACATTTTTGTAATAGTATATTCTGAATGTCATGTCATTGTGGTACTGAAACTGATTTTATTTATTTCTTATTGTGTTCTAGTCAAAGGTATACCAGCTCTGGTGGAAGTGACTGGGGACATGACTTTGCACCACTTGGCTCTGAGTTGTGATGAACTCACTTTGTCAGTTTGTGGGACTTCCGAGGAGACCGGTTTGTCCATCGCATTTTATGATGTCCGAACCTTCTTAAACAAGGTAAGTGCTTAAATGTTTGTTTTAAAAATACTAGCGTTAGCATTTTGTGATTAACAAAGCAAAGTAAAAAAAATAAAATGCGTGACGAAACTTTGTGTGATCGCCAAGACTAATTTTTGGAAATATTTAAGCACCCTTAAAGCTGTGAGAAGCACGTAAAACATAACCTTCAAATATAAAAATATGCATTCAAAAATATTTATTTAAGCTTTTTAGCCTTCTACTTTCAGAATTTCCAGAAAAACTGTGCGAGTCATTCATTTATTTACTGATTTGTCATATTTTCTTTTGTCAGGCCAGACCACAGAAGTCACCATTTGCGTTGTTGCAGCCAGCTGTGGTCTCTGATGCTCTGGTTCAGGACCTGAAGTGGAACCCTGCTCAGCCTTCCATGTTGGCTGCCTGCTTGTCGGATGGCAGCATGATGATTCTTGAGGTAACAGACGGTGTCAAAATTCAGGCCCAGCTACCTGCTAACAGTGGTGTCACCTGCCGTAAGTCTAACTTATATAAATATACTTTTAATTCAGTTCACACCTCATTTATACTTGTTGTTTGGCTCAGTTGCTGCTTGTTTACTTTACTCTATATAGTTAGCTGGAGTCCAAAAGGAAAGCAGGTTGCTGTGGGAAAAATGAATGCCACTGTCAGCCAGTATACACCAGTAAGTGCATTTTATTTACAATTATGAGATCAAATTATTGTTTGTTTTTTGAGAAGTGAAACTGATTAGCTGTTATTGCTCAAAAGGCTCTGGAAGAGAAGAGAGTTATCCCATGTCCACCTTTCTACAATTCTGATGACCCAGTCAAAGGTATAAATAGATTTATTGAAAAGGAAATTGTTTCTGCCCAGGTAGTCGTCTTCATACTGATGAGATATACCAGGGCCCTGTTTCAGAAAGCAGGGTCAACAAGCCCTGAGTAGAAGGCAGTTACTTTGAATAAACCTACTTGGTTCTGTGATGCTTTGGGTTTTCTGTTCTCTGACATTTTCCTTATGCCAGGTCTCAGCTGAAGTGTAGGACACACTCTGAGTTTGTTCAACCAAAACACAAAAAACTACAGCAGCAAATACAGTCTGTACTTTATTGCTTTAGCACTGTAAAAATTTCATGTTAATAACTGATTCCATTTTATTCGGCAATTTCTGATATTCTGACCATGTATTCATGGTACTAAAACCTTTTTGACTCTTTGTTTCAAATTTTCTTGTGCAGCTCTGGATGTGCTGTGGCTTAGAACACCTGTGTTTGCAGTGGCATATGCTTATGCAGACGGGTGTCTTGAGACCCCTCCTGAGCTGGTGCTGATCTCCCTCCCTGTAAGTACCACAAAACCTCTGTTGCTCATTCGATTCATTTAATTGAATTAATTCAATTTATAGTCTTCAATATGAAACCACCCATGTTAGAAAAAAAGTGCCAGACTCCATAGCAAAACTCTGAAGAGCAGGTTATACATCTCATGTTTCATATAAGTTATGAAACTGTTTAAGGATATTGTCTAAATGACAGATGGATGAAAGCCTGTAATATAAACATGATACTATTAATGTACATTTAAACAAACCACAAATTGGTATCAGAACACAGTATATAGTCAGATGTTTTTGTTTATTTATCACTGATCATTTGTGTCATGTATTTAAATTCTCCAGAAAAAGGATGAGAAAGTGGAGCCAAAGTATTTGAATTTTGGTGAGAGTGTTTTTGGGAGCTGTACAGAGCGACAGCATCACTACTTCCTTAGTCACATAGAAGACTGGTAAGTGTTTTTTTTTTATGCCTACAATAAATAAGTGTCACTTTTTAAATAACTGTCCATGTAGAATTTCATTGCCATTCTAAATTGATAGTTTTGCTGCGTCTTACTGTTGTTTTTAAAGGGATCTTATGTTGGCGGCGTCAGCGGCGTCGATTGAGGTCAGCGTGATTGCAAGACAAGATGACATGGTATGTAACAAGAACAGAAACAACATAAAGAAAGCAAACATGTTAAATCTCTGTTTTAAATATAGAAAGAAAGACAATCGCTCTTTGATTCTTTCCTTAATTGTCTGAAGTAACAAAAATCTCATGCACAGTACTGAACATCATTTCTTGATAAATGTCATAAAGTATAGTTGACATCTACAATGTCTACTTCCAAGTATATAGGTTTCCTAAATCAGAAATGAATGAGGATTTAGGGTAACACTTTGACGGGTTGTGAATAAGACTGTCATGACACCATCATAAACATGACATAACACCTGTCATTAACATGAGTAAGTCTTCATGAATATCTATGACTGTTGTCATAAAGTGTCATTCGATAAATCATGAGACTTTTAATACAAAGTTGACATTATTCAAAATGTCTTTATGACAATTTGACATTAACCAAGAAATCATGATCTGACATAAATTTGCTATAAAAGTATTACTGATCAATTAGTAATACTTTTATAGCAAATTTATAAAATCAGTAAAAGTATTACTGATTTTATAAATTTGCTATAAAAGTATTACTGATTGATCAGTAATACTTTTATAGCAAATTTATGTTATAGCAAATGACACTTTATGACAACAGTGTTATGTCATGATTATGACGGTGTCATGACAGTCTTATTCACAACCTGTCAAATAAAGTATTACCAGATTTAGCATAACAGCTATAAGTGATGAGTAGATAGAACTTGCTAATAATGATTTGTACTCTGTTCTGATGTTTGTTGTTGTAGATGTGGGAGGTTTGGCTCCTAGAAGATGCTAGTAGAGCAGAACTTCCAGTGACTGAGACGAATGACGACACCCTGCCTCTTGGCTTAGCTATAGACTATACAAGCCAGCAGGAGATCCAAATCAGTAAGTGTGGTAAACTTTTAGATTAGTCCTTATCTAGACTAAGCGAAAGGTATTATCCTTTAAAATTTATAGATATTAAATTGCTTATGTAAAGTTACATATTTAAATGAGATTGAATAATTAAAAGAAAAATACAGTTTTCACAGTACAAATTTGAAGTCCTTTAGAAACCTAACTTATTAAAAGGACTTTTCAAAAGACTGGGCCTGTAGGAAAATACTTACAAATCCACACATTTGCAGAGGAACGTAAAATGTACAATTAAATTCTAAATATAATTTGAACCTGATAATGCTTGAGTTCAGTTGACTTCATGCTAATGTAGTCCATATTAGTATTACCAGTTTAATCCTAAAAACATAATCTGATGTTGTTTATTCCTATAATCACACTTCCTAAAAGTTGTCATACTGAAGATATAAACTTTTGCTGTTTGATTTTATTTCTTGATTGCTTTGAACTGTGTTGAATACACCTCACCGCCACATCTCTGTGAAGTCAATGTACTGTGGTATTTAGTAGAAAGCAGTTTAGCATGTGCTAATTGGCACACTAATACAAACACACATTATTTCCAAACCACTGCTGTTATATTTATTTTCCTTTTGCTGCTAGCATAGTTACAGTTACACATTACTGTCATGAATAAAACAACTGCAAATTAATATGACTAAATCATTGGAGGAAAGCATCATTAAGGGTGAGGCTGACATTGCTGCTTTTATTTCCCAATTTTAAGCAGATGAAGCACAATTGAAAAGTTGTGTTATTAAACTAAATTAAAACACATTCTAGACTGTTTTGTTTACTTCATTGCAGAACGACTGATGTGTTGAATTGTGCATTCTCTATTGAGTAGGTTGCAATCTGTAACATGAAAATGCATTTAGGGTAATATTTTTCTGGAATTAGATTTTTAAAAAATGGATTAATGTTGATTACATAGAAGAAAATGTTTATTTTGACAACTCCACAGACAGTGGCTTGCATTTCATCTTTGTCTAGAGGCTGCACAAAGCAACAATAGAGTGGAGACCTCTCTAAACAAGCAGAATCACGTCTCACGATGGGTGTTCATCCGCCTTTATCGTCTGGAGGTTGACAGTGTAGGAAAGGTACACAAACAAACAAGAAAAAAATTATCACAGAAACAATGACGTTTACTAACAGGAAAAAAAGGAGAGGTTCTCAGAATCTATTGTTGCATCTCCTCATTGTCTTGTAGCCTCTCAGATGTGACATGGCCAGATGTAATAATCAAAAAGGAAAGTTTCACGGCCGTTCTTAAAGGTGGTAGTTGTGTCTGCCTCCTGCAATGAAGCGACCGTTTGCTTCACAAGTTGATCTGCAAAAGCTCTGCCTGTTACTCGTGTCTTAGAAACTCTGCAAACTATTTCCATTTCATCTCAATTCATCTCTCGTGCTGCAATACATCGCCTCTTTGTTTCATCGTCGAAATGTTTTTGCTGAACACACCTCTATTGATCAGATGAAACCGAAATCCATCAGGCTGCTTTGTGCTCACAGCATCCACTGCAGTGCTCCGTTGCAGCGTGTGTAAAGAATAGTGATAAGCTACCGTCTCAGTGCACTGTTTCATCCTCACCGGCCCAGTCTGGCAGACACGCACGTAGAGTTGCTGCTGCTGTCTAGTCACATCTCTCCTCGTATACGTCAAGAACTTTCTCCCTGTTGAGGAAAGGGATTGCAATTTGAGCAACATTATGACATGATTGTAGGCTCATCAAAACTTTGATCTAGAGAGAGACATTAGGTAGGGCAGAGCAAGAAGGGAGTGGGGGTGGGGGTAACTGCAGAGTTATCTGGAGAGAACAAATGTACTCATTAAAATGGCTCAGACAAGCCATAGGACCAAAACAAACAACAAAGCCCAGACGATCCTAATGCAGAATACTGATGAGGCCTACTGTGTTTGTTTTTGTTGTTTCCGTTTCACCCTTTTGCCTCCCAAATAGCTTAAAATGTGTTTTTTGTAATCCAAAACTGTATAAATTCTTTCAACAATGGTTAAAGTCTTTAGTCTATGTAGCATGCAGTGCAAGACGGGTTTGAATATCCAAATGCAACTATGTGAAAAATATGAAAAAGAGCAGTAAATGTTGTGATCTCCTGAGTTTTATACTCTTTCCTGATATGTCTGTAAGCATTAATATACATTTTGATAGAAACATTAATATGGGTTACGAGTCCTGAATTTTGATCTTTTGATGTTGATTTAGGCTTGATTTTTGACATTTGGGCTGCAGCCAGCACCATGCAAGATTTTTGTAAGTGTAGAGAAGTGGGTGTGAGGAGCAGAAAAGGTTTGAAGGTTTGGCAAGAAGAGAGTTACAGTGGGCTGTGTTTTACACAATCAAGCATCTTAAGTTTTTTTTCTTTTTAAGCACGACTGTTGAGCGCCTTTTTAAGCTAAACACTGGGCGGAAGGAGCCAAGGTCGTGAGATGAGTGTGCTGCTAACATATGAGCAAATGTTCTCATGAATTTTACACTTAAGGTGACAAAAAGCAGTTTGTCTTCATTGCGCACAGCAAGAAAAACAGCTCTCACTTTCGCTTGTAAATGTGATTAGTGTAAAGCACAAATAATTTCTCTTGTGAATCCATATAAATGTCCATCTTTGATTATATCTTTAATTTATTGATGCTTCAGGGAGTTCCCTTGCCAAAGAGCTGTAAAGATTCCCCCTGATTCGTTGATTAGTGAAATGATGCTAAATACAGTAGAGGCGATGAGACGGCTAGGACTCTCTACATCTCAGACCGAAAGTGTTGCTTAAGAAACGTTTGATTATTTTTGTTAAATTAAAGCATTTTTTTGTGGTTATACATTTTGTAAAACAAACGTTAATATCATTCTCTATCTTCCCAAAGCTGAAGAGAAGACTTTGCCTCCAGCTCCCACAATGCTAATGCTGTCCACAGAGGGAGTACTCTGCCCATTCGCTCTTCTCAATCTGAATCCTGGGGTTAAGCAGCTAGTCTCACCATTTACTACCCTTACCTTGGAAGGAGAGAGGCAGCCAAAGCCAGGTAAGACTTTATGGAAACCGGACCGATTTGTGTTTGGATTCATTATTTCTCCCATTTCTCATGATAAGATTCTCTCCCCCCCCCCAATTGACCATATGATGTTTGAAATAGGTGTTACTGAAATATTTTTCAAGCTGTTCTTTTAAGTTGTTTCAAAGATGATGACCTTTAATCAAATCAAAATAATTGATCTCCTACAGACAGATGTTTACTGGATACTTACATTTTTTACAGTAGATATAGTAAACATTGCTTTAAATTGTCACTCATCACATTCTCTTGAATTAGTTTCTTTCCATTAAGGGTTTTAGGTCTTCCACAGATTTAAACATTAACAATCATAGATTTAAACATTGTTATATAAGCACTACATAAATAAACTGAATTGAATCAAAAATTTTTCCTAAATTTTTGTGATAAAATTAGCTAAACTATGACCTGCAGCAACATATAACTACACTGTTTGGATTGCTTAATTGATTGATTAATTGATGGCCTTAGCCTGTTGTTCAGTCCATGAATGATGGACTGAACTAGGGCCAATAATATTGTTGGATTCAGTTGACCACATCTCTAAACTCCACAGATTTTGTCATATTTTTTATTAAATGCATCCAATTGTAATTAACATTACTTTTTTTGTTGTTAAACAGAAATTGTACAAATGTAAATGAAAGTTTGTGTCTCGGGTCAATTATTATCAAATTGAATCTAAAAGTTCTCATTTGCATATAGCTATAATTCAGCTTGTGATGAGATGCACTACAAGTGTTTTTTTTTGTTTGTTTGTTTTTCTATGCACAGGTTCCTTGGCAGCCCAACCAGCCAAAACCGCTGCCTCGGCTGGATCTGCTCCAGCAACATTCCCAAACATTGCTCTTGCATCCGTCTCTTCTGCTTCGTCTGCTCCTGCTGCATCTTCCTCGGCTGTCCCGTTCAGTTTTGTTCCAACAGCTCCAGTGTCATCCTCTTCATCAGAATTTACTTTCTCAGTTCCAACCACTCATGCCACCACCACTGCCCCTCCTGCTTTCTCCCTGGGGGGATCTGGACCTTTTGGCTCAGCATCCTCGAACTTCTCTTTTGCTTCCAAACCTCCTTCTGAAACTCCCTCTGCTGCTTCAGCATTTTCATTCAGCACCCCTTCCATGAAACCCGCAGCAGCAGCTCCAGCCCCAGCCCCAGCTCCAGTGTTAACACCTCAGAGCCTCCCTGCTGCCTCCCTTCCTTCTGTCAAATTAAATCTAAATGACAGGTACTCAACTCTTTTTTGTTTTACTTCTCCTTTTACTGAAGCTTTCTATTTACATTTCGGCATGAATATAGAGGTGCTAAAGTTATTCTTTTCTTTCTTTAGATTTACATCAGGGGAGACCCCAGCACCAGCTTTCTCCTTTAATTCCACAATTCCTAAGGCTGCTGTCTCCTCTTCCAGTACAGCTAGCACCCTTTCACTCCCAGCCACGAAGTCTCCAGTTGTATTGAGTAAGGAGATGTTTGCAAACACAATTTATTTTATTTTTTTAATAAGAAAAAATAAATAAAAGCCTAAATTTAAACTACAATGTTGCTAGCTTGTGTTGTTGTTGTTTTTAATCTATTAATTGTTTTGTCAGCCCCAGTGCGTCCAGTTCAGACAGGCACACCTCCCACAGCTGTCCAGAAACCGGCTCCTACTACACAAGGGCGTGCCCAACCTCCACAGGTACTTGTTTTTAAAGCTCAGGCTTTATAGAGGTTGACGTTTTGCTTTGCCCAAAATTATGCCATGTCTCTTTGACTGAATATTTAATAAAAAATAATTATCGAAAGAAATCTACGAAATGTAGAGACCCCTTTTGCAAGATTTGAACGACCAAAAGTATTTTGTCACTGTTGAAGCATATAAACAGTCCTTCAGAACCGTTGTATTTGCTCAAGTTTTGAAGGTATCAGTTGTTTTGTAAGTGATAAGATTTGCAAAAGCACCAGAGCCCGTATTCTCGAAGATTCTCGCAGAATTATAGTTCCTGCTGACGAGTCCTGGCTTAAGAGTGATTTAGTCAGCTGCTGAGAGTGACTCAGAAATTCCTCTCTCAGTGAGGAGGTGTAGTTGACCCCCGTTGTTAGGCGTGACACCGTCTTCTAGGGACTTCCAACCTTTCATGTAGTCTGTTTTTGCAGTTGTTACCTAATAGCTATGTTGTAAAAGCAGAAACAAGTTTGGCAGTTTTTTCCACCTTGTTTTTGTAGAATTGCTGGCTAATTTTATTACCATTTGGTGTCCACTTTATTTTCCCACTTTGTACAGCTCAGGATAAACATACACAACAATTCTATGTTTGGGGGTTTTAAACCAGATATTGGAGCACCTGTGCAAAAATACTGATATGCTTAGATACAGATGTTTTGCAAAAAACGTTCCATTAAAGTATACAACTGGTTTGAAATTGCATCTCTTTAAAGGAATAAAGGACAAGGCTGAGTAGTAACACAGTGTTTAATCCCTTTTATTAATCCAGATGTGATCAGTGAAGTGATTTTTAGTAAACCTTAATTAATCAGCAAACAGACAATTCAGCTGTTACGAAACCTTGATTTTAGTGGTTGCCACTAGCAACAAAATAATACTGTCACAAAGGCAAGAAAAGTGAAGCTATAATGGATTTTGTCAAATTGTTTTTTTACTTAAACTGCAGTGTTTTCTAAAGCTTTAGAGGCAAAAGGCTTTAAATAAACATTTCTTGATATCATTATTCAGGCAACAGTTAGCATGAAGACCCTGGAGAAGCAGCTGCAGCAGAAGAAAGAATCTGATCCCATTATGACTGGTATTTTGGAGGAGGTAAGATGCATCCTCCTGTTAATGCTGACATGTTCGAAGTTTCACTTCTTTATTGGTGACATTGTTGTTGCCCAAACAATTGAAGCTACGGTAACACTTTATTTGACGGGTTGTGAATAAGACTGTCATGACACCCTCATAAACATGACATAACACCTGTCATGAACATGAGTAAGTCTTCATGAATATTAATGACTGTTGTCATAAACTGTCTTTTGGTAAATCATGAGACTTTTAATACAAAGTTGACATTATTCAAAATGTCAAAAAGGTGTTATGTCATGTTTATGACGGTGTCATGACAGTCTTATTCACAACCGTCAAATAAAGTGTTACTGAAGCTACTATTCAAACCTGGTCTAATTTTTATTATTATTATTATTGACAAGAACATTAAGTTGAGCTAATCTCTTACTTGAAAAATAACAGTGGGTTACCTCTCACTTTCTAATAATGACTAGACTAAATAGATTCCTCTTGTAATTGCCTGTTATTATGTCAGTGAACAATCCCCAGATGCTGATGAAGCTTTCAAAAATATGACCCATGCAGAATTATGAGTGGCCTTCCACTCAAAACACTGATTATTATGTTAATTATATTGGACAGAAAACATTGTGAGCCTCATATTAAATCCCCAATTGCAATTATTTCAAAACAAAATACACAATAATTTTGTGCGAAGAGACAGAAAGCACAGTCTGAATTATTTCAACTGTGGATTATTGGAGCATTTTAGAAATGAACAAGAACCATAATATGAGCAGTTTTTGCAATTAAAATGTAGTTTTAAGGACTACAACAGTAGTGGGTCTACTGTAGTTGACCCACCTTACCATGTCAGTGTTTCAACTCTTATTGTGATACATACAATGCTTTGATGTAAAGTCCATGGCATGAAATGAACAAGGACAGATGGACTCTATCAATTCTGTTAAAATCACTAGTCAAATATCCACCAAAGATTACGTCAGAAGCTTCTTGAGGTCTATAGCAAGTGGGTGGGTTTCTTTTTGCTACTTCTAAAAATCGTTTAACCAAACATTAGTGGGGGGTGGATATGCATATTTAGGGCTATGTGTGTAATTTTTAAATTGTGTGATTAGAAAAAAAATACAATAAATTCCAACTTCTGCACCCTTTTAACATTTGTTGAAGCTGTTTGTTCCATTTTAACAAATTAAAATGAAAGTAACATTTATGCCAAAGATGAGTATAGATTATAAATCACTGAGAACAGTGAGTGAATATGTGAGTGAAAATCAAGTAAGAAACTTGGTAATAAACTTAAAATGTTTTTTTTTGTTTTTTTTTGTGCTTCAAGTCTTTTAGGTTAGTCACTTATCACCTTGTAAAGGAGTTTATACTCAAACGTTTTTGGAAAATCTATAAATGTTTCATAACATCGCTGTATTATATAAATACATGTTCTAGGGCTATAATATAATTGGTAAAACTGCTCTAATACACAGTAGCAATGAAATGTTTTTGCTTGTCATCAGATTGCACACTTCCAGAAGGAGTTAGACGACCTGAAATCGCGCAGCACGAAAGCCGACTTTAAAGTTGGTACTAACGACGAGATGAAGGATCTGAGAAAAGAATCTGAAGACCTTCACATCTTCACCCTGGAAATAAAGGAAACCACTGAGGTAACACTGTGTTTAATAAAAATTATTGCTCCAAAACAGCTTGAGTCGACCCAAAGCCACAAGCTCTAGCACTAATTTATTACACACAAAAAAAATTATAGTGGTTATAGTTATTTTTAAAGTTTCCTTTTGAAGAAAATATTTTAAGTGAATGTTTTGTTTTGCATTTTTTAACCTTGAAAGTATTTTGTAAAACATTGAATGTACTATTAATCAAAGCATACTGTAACACTTGTTATTATTAATTGCAAAATCAGATGCTGCCATCACCTTGGCAGGTCCACAGCAACTAAAAGATCCCTTTTTGTGTTGATCTATTTTCATAATCTTAATTTGCAAAAAGACTAAGTGAAGACCAAGAAAAATTGTTGAATTTGACATCAATCATTTTCTTTCTTCTGATTCCAAAGTCTCTCCATGGGGACATCGGGACGCTGAAAACCACTTTAATTGAAGGTTTTGCTGGTGCAGAGGAAGCCAAAACGCAGAGCGAGTTGAGCAAAGACAAAAATTACAGACAGCTGCTGTACAAAAAGTCTCTAGATCCACGCAGCGAAGAACAGCTCAAGGTGAGATGTGGGTAATACTTTGACCGGTTGTGAATAAGACGTCATAAACATGACATAACACCTGTCATGAACATGAGTAAGTCTTCATGAATATTTTTGACTGTTGTCATAAAGTGTCTTTTGGTAAATCATGACACTTTTAATACAAAGTTGACATTATTCAAAATGTCAAAAATGTGTTATGTCATGTTTATGACGGTGTCATGACAGTCTTATTCACAACCCGTCAAATAAAGTGTTACCGAAGCTACTATTCAAACCTGGTCTGATTTTATTATTATTATTATTATTATTATTATTATTATTATTATTATTGACAGTAACATTAAGTTGAGCTAATCTCTTACTTGAAAAATAACAGTGGGTTACCTCTCACTTTTTAATAATGACTAGACTAAATAGTTTCCTGTTGTAAGCCTGTTATGTCAGTGAACAATCGCCAGATGCTGATAAAGCTTTCAAAAATATGACCCATGCAGCATTATGAGTGGCTTTCCAGTCTTATTCACAACCCGTCAAATAAAGTGTTACTGAGATATGCAGTAAAATATTAACTAATGTCATAGTTGTAGTAATATAAGTATTTATGAGTCATGTAAAAAATAAAAAATTACTTGCATGTTTCCCTCCACAAAATGTTGTGGATTTGTTTTTTCTACCTCAGGAAATTCGCAGACTTTACCAGTATGTCACATCTGCTGTGGAAGACGTTAATGACGTCTTAGATGTGGAATGGGAAAAACACCTGGAGAAGAAGAAGAAGCAGAAGTGAGTCTAAAGCCTAACAGATGATCCCACCAGCATTTTTAAATATCTTAATACTGAGAATATTGTGTTTGCTTATTGTTTCTTTACAGACACATGGTTATTCCTGGACGGGAGGGTCTGTTCACTACACTGTCCAACAACGTCTACATCATCAACCAGCAAAAGAACCGGCTGGACCAGCTGGTTCAGGAGCTCACATCACTGCGCCTTTACAGTAAAAATGCTGCTCCTTCCATTAGCCGGAACATTGCAACTGGATCTACAGCTGCTGGGTAAATAAAAGGATTGGGCAGAAAATTACGCTTGTATTTAGGATATATAATCTGCAACATTTTATTGGTTCCATAGTTAAATTTTTACAACTAATATAAAGAATTTGAATACTTTCCAAATCCATATGAGTATCTAAAAAAAAGATAATTAAGAATAGAAAATGTTTTTATTCCCAGACTGCAATCACTATCAGGTTTTCCTGAAATATTACATTTTCTTTAAAATTGGCTCTTAACTTTAATGGTTTAGCTATTTTGGAAGTCCAAATACTTATCAAGTTGTGTGGAAAGACTTTACTCTTTTAATAAACAAAATTGTTTGAAATTAACTTAGAACAAAAAGTCATTGCTTCAATTGCGCACTTTTTAAGTTGCTTCTAAATTTCAGATGAAACTTCTCTGACTCCAAGTCAGAGGACAGTCTCAAATTTGGATCTCAAAATATGTTACTTTTCTACAATGATTTCAGCTTCCATACAGTTAAGACCAACAATGCTTATTACTCCGGCAGATTTAAATGTAAAAATGTAATTCAACCAAGAAATTTGTTTCTGATAGAAAATGAAATGGGTAGATTTAAACTGGTTTAAGTTTAAATGTTTGTTATGAAGAAGTGACATATCCAAAACATTTTATCACTCGGCATTCAATTAACAATATGTCAATCTTCACAAACTTGACTTTATTACTGTTGTAAAGTTGGTTTTAAAGGCAGATTTTTAAAAGGGATGTGTGTGGGTGTGTGTGTGTTAGCAGGGTGGCATTTAGTCCACTCCACTACCAGACATACAGTATTGTGGTGCTTTCGGTCTTCGACTAAAAATAATTCTAGCTAAGTTATCTTTTTTCTCTGTTTTCATAGTTTTGAAAATGAGCTTGAGAGTTTAAAGGATGCATTCCTGAAAGCCAGGCTGGATGTTACTCCACCTAAAGTCAAAGCCAAATCTTCAGGTATTGCCCAGTTTTTTTAATATAAAGTCATGAACAATATTTGAATATTTTAAAACACTGACATTTTGTCTTTATCAGCAGTCAAGATATCACCAATTAAACAGTCCCAACTTCGCAATTTCCTCTCAAAGGGACAGATGCCTCCTGTACGCTCAACTGCACCAGGTACTTTCATTTTAGATAGTGGCATGCAATTTTAAAATCTTTGCTTTATCATATATGTTAAAGTGTGAACAAACACCCAGATGTGTATAAGAATGAATAACTTTCAAACAGACTGAAAAAAATTACTGCAAAGTAATTGTTTGTTTTTTACTTTCTATTCCCCATTGTAGCCAACTTGTCTCGTTCAGCTTTCCTTTCCCCGAAATACTATGAGGACCTGGACGATGCAAGCTCAACGTCCTCTCTGTCCCAGTCCTTGGAGCCTCACCCATCTCACTTGGACCAGGAAGAGGAAGAACTGCAACCACTACAGCCCCCAGCTGTGACAGCGTTATCCACCCCCCGCCATCCCACAGTTGTAAGGACCCCGTCTATCCAACCAGGCTTTGGAGGCATTCAGTCCACCCCACTACCAAAGATTCACTCAGCACCATCTTTGGGTTTTGGACTGAGCCCTATTCCCAGTCCTGGTAATTATATACTGCCTGCTTATTATTGAGTTAAAAATGCCAATATGATAAACCATATTCGTTTAGAGTTTTCCATCTTTCATATAAAATAAGGCTGTCACTTTTAACAGTAAAATTACTTACCATCATATGTGCTGCTTTTATGTTTTAGTTCCAACCAATAAAATCAATCTCAGTGGGGCTGACAGCACTGCTCTTGCCACAAAGACGGTAAAACACGGCGCTCCTCCGACAGAGAGAACTGCCCCTGTCACCATGTCTGCCCAGCAGGCTGCAGCCAATGCAGCCATGCGAAGACAAATGGCCAATCAAAAGACAGGTAGGTAGAACTTCTCATATTGATGTCTTACCATCTTTAATCCAACGCATTTTTTCTAATAAGACCAACGATTCTTTGCGGTTCTCATTTTGTTTTGCATTTAAATTTAAAATAATAGGTCTTTGGGATTTCTTTCTCTCTAATTGGAACAACTCTTCCTGAGTTTTTGCCTTCTCCTCTTGGACTCACTGCTTGCACATCTTAGGAAAAGAAAAATGAATAGCCAATAGGCAGGTAGATGCGATATACACATCAACAATTTTGTGCTTGTACTCCATCTCCATAGCATCTCTTTCACTTTAATACTGGCTACCTGGCTGCAGTGAATCAATTTTTTTTATATTTTACTTAGTTTGCATCAAGTTTTTGGATGATACCCAAGTCCTAAATTATGACTTGGGTATCATCGTGGCTAATTTTTTTAAATTACACATTTGAAGAATATAGCTTTTTATGACACCCAGTTATTGAGCATGCATCCAGTATATTTTAGTACAGTAATATTGACCACGTAAAACAAGTACAAGTACTTAAAACAATACTAAAGTTTGAGGAATTTCTTGTTTGACTGTGTAAATGTTGAGCTCCATTTAATCTCTTAAAGACCTTTGTGTTGACTTCATTAGGTTAGGTTAGGTTAAACTTTATTAATCCCATAGGGAAATTGAGGTTGTCAGTTGCTCACACATTAATTCACATCCACACAGCACTTAAGATCATACAACCGGAAGTCTCCATAAAAAGATACACAAATATAATAAATACAATAGTTTAATGAAAATTACATCATTTAAAAAACACTGTAATTAAATTATAGTATTTAGTCAGCTTAATTATAATGGTTATATAATTTCCGTAGAAGACACTAATATACTTTTTTGAGTTTCTTGAAGAAAATGCAGCAATCAAGTGTGCTTTTGACAAGGGCCAGAACAGCTTTATTGGTAATTAATGTTATTTGAGTGATTCATATTGGTAAGTAATTCATTTAGTCTGTTTTTCAGTATCTGCCAGCATTATTAGTTTTATCTGTTTTGAGGGTGGACATTTCAGACCCTAAGAGATAATCAGGAAGTGTTTTTAAGCAGCAGAAACACCATTAATGTAGAAGCTATTAAGACACAAGCTGAGAATATTACTTAGATTTGTTTGAATTCTATTCAAAATGAATCCTTATTTACTCTGAACATTGAATATTTTCCAGTAGATCTATGATATATGTAATAAATAGGAAATCTGTTTTACATCATGTTGCAATGCCTTTTTAAATCACCAGAGGGAGACAATGGCTTGAAGACAAAACTCTCTAAATTGAACCACTTCGAGCTCCAAACAATAACATTAGATGACTGTTATTCCTCCAACAACTTAAATCATCATAGAAACATTTTTGATAGTTTGAACGCCTTATAGACATTCATCCTGTACAATGCTGATGTTTTATGTCTTTCAGCTCCTGTTAGCAGTTCCTTGACAGAGTCCACCTTAAAGACTGTTCCTCAGGTGGTCAATGTTCAGGAGCTCAAAGAAAAAGGGCTGCCTGTTCAGGTTTCTTCCATCATCAGGTAGACACCAATATACTAACACTAATAATTTAGACCACATATTCTTATGGTGTCAGCTTCATGAATTTAAACAAGATAATTATTGGCAATCTAAATCAAGAAAATTGTAAAATCTTGGATTAATGTTAAACAGTGATCACTTTAAGTGGACTGACGGCATTAACAGCAACGTTTACAGCATTGCATATCAACTAATATTACAGTTTTCAGTTTTTTATGACTTTAAAAATGACTGATATTTTATTTTTGTTGTGACTTTGACAAAACAAAAATATGGAGAATGACTCTTTTATTATTCAAATGATTATTTCACTTAAAATAACCCAGAAACATATTTTGGTTTATACATTAACTCCCCTCTTCTGTTTTTCTTTCCCAGCTCTTCGGTGCCAGATCTCACAAATCAGGCTTTTGCCAACCAAGTCAAGCGAGTGAGTGTGAGCTGTGTTGTCCACACAACTTTTTTTTTTCACCCACATGACGCCTGTTTTTTTTTCCCCTAAAAGAATATCTCATATTAGTCACTCAACAAAATGTTTAAGTGCAACTACTTTTCTGAAAAATGAATTAGCTGGTTTGAAAACACTATAGCAGTACCCAAACTCAGCCAAAAATAAGTAACTTCTGTATATTTTTTAGAGTTTCCAGGAGTGTTACTTTAGTGAAAAAAATATTTCTTGTTTAATATATCTGAATATGTGTCCTTGTGCCTCTAGTCTGTATTAGATTTGCAAAAATTCTCTGATTGCTCACAGTTTTTCCACTGAGGACAATTTTAACTGCATAGGTGAGAAATGTCTCGGGTTTCTCTCGTATTGAGGCTACAAATTGCTGTTGGTTGACACAGCGGACCCTCCCATCAAAGCTGTTCTCGTACATTCCCAAAATAGCCTAAACCTAAACAAGAACAACTCAAGCACATGCATACTATTTTTATTCCCCTCCATCTGTATTAAGATAAAATTTAGTGAATAAGACATAAGATAAGATGAAGTCAACAAAGTTGCCTTTATTTGTTAATTACATGTTTTCATTATAAATTGTGTCTCGGCAGACTACCACCCCAGGGATTCAGAAGATTTCAAATGAAAGTGCATACGGTCTACAACCAGGCTTTGTTTTTGGTAAGTATCAATTAGTTATTCTGCTTGAGGATGTACAGCACAGCTGGAAAGTTTAATCTCATTACCTGTCGAAAATGATCATATCAGCCCAAACATTTCATCGTTATATGTCCGCTCCTGCTTGTGATCTTTTTGGCTTTTTGTTATCTGACTTTGGTAGCTTTTTACTAACTTGATTAGTTTTTTCTTGAAGGTCAGTCATCCAAAACAGATGTTGCTGATGTTCCTACTAGTTCTGTGGAGCCAAGCATCAGCAAACCATTTTCCTTCACACCAGGGTAAGTTAACTTCAGTCATGAAAAAAAGCAGCCTGAGATTATCTATTACTGCCTTTGTTGAACAGGTTTACATCACAACTTTGTTGCTTTTGCAGGTCAGCAGGGTTTCCTTTCCTTTCTGTTTCACAAGGAGCTGGGATGACACAAGGTAAAGCCCTGTCAGTGACTTGGTATCAATAGTGTTAAATTATCGTTCGACATGTCCACATAGTTTCAGTTGTTTCTCCTTTTATTTCCCAGCAGTTAAAGATGTCAGTAAATTCTCCTTTGGTGGAAATGGCAAGATGGTATTTGGTCAGAGTGCAGAAGAGCCATTCTCTCTAACCCCAAAGTCTGTGGCCTCTGCTATTAGCACTGGGTCTCCCACTCTATCTTTAAGCACATCAGGTGAAGCAGGCAAACATAGCGCCCTTTCCACAGCCTTCAGGACGGAGCCACAACCACCGAAGACCTCTGGAGGAGAAACTCTCGGCTGTTTTTCTGGACTACGCGTTGGCCCAGGAGAAGAAGTCAAGGATATTGTAACAAAGCCAGCTGCTGCATTTACCTTTGGGGAACCTGGACTTGGCAGTGGCAAATCATTCAGCTTTGCATCAGGTTTCCAAAAGCCAGCTGAAGATTCTGGAGCTACAGATTTGTCTAAGGGCGCTTCATCAAGCAGTTTGTTCAAGCCTCCTGAAACAAACTCCAAGCCAGCTTTCTCTCTTCCCCCGTCTAGCGCCACACCTTCAGCCTTGCCTACGTCTTTTAGTAGCCTTCTTGCAGGTTCTTCAGAGGAACCAAAAGCTTCCCCACAGCTCTCAGAACCTACCCCACTCCCTGAAAAAGAACCAAGCACCGCTGAACCAGCTGGGGAACACGCCAATCAGTTTGTGGCCCCAGAACCTGCAGTGGATTCCTCATCCACACCTGCACTTCCTGCGCTGACAACTGCCACTACTCAAGACCTTCCTTCTGCCAATATTGCACCAGTTGAAGTAACTCCCCCACCACCATCCATCGTGCCTTTCTCAACAGAAGCCACCCCAGACCCCTCGTTCACTTCTTCTGTTTCTATTTCTGCTGCTCCCACCATTGCGCCAGTCTCCCAGGGAGCCCCGCCAGCATTCCAGGTTCCCATTTCCGAAAATCCAGGTTCCATTTTTACACAGCCAGCTCCTGTGCCAGCTGCTACTCCTATCCCTGCTCCTGCTCCAGCTCCTGCGATGACAGACAGCAGCTCTATTGGGGCTACACCAGTTATCATCACAGCTGCTCCCGCAGCCACAACTACCACTCCTACAACCGTTACCCCTGCACCAACTACCACTGCCAACACTGTTTTTGGGCAACCAGCTGCACCCCCGGCTTCCTCGGCCCCCTCAGCAACAGGATTTGGCTCGACTGGGTTTAGTGCTTCAACTGAGGCGGGTTTTAACAAATCCGTGTTTGGGCAGAGTGGCTTCGGCCAACCTGCTAGCAGTACCGGATCATCTAGCAGTTTTTCTTTTACCCAGTCGGCATTTGGACCAAGTTCTAGCAGTGCAACAACTGGGGGAACAAGTCTTTTTGGTACTTCAACTGCTGGCAGTGCAAGTTCATTCTCCTTTGGCAGTGGAACCACCAACACAGCCAGCAGCATTGGGTCAGGGCTATTCGGACAAAGCACAACTCCAGCGTTTGGCCAGAGCTCTGGGTTTGGGCAGCCATCAGGCTTTGGCAGTAACACCACCACATCCTCATCTTCAGGATTCAGTTTTGGTCAACCCTCAGGTGAGTCTCAGCAGTAACCAATGTATTTAAATACTATATTGTTTGTCCCCACAGTTTGTATGCAACTCTAATAACTGTCCTAGAACACATTCAATAATCTTTCCATTTATAACTCACTGGGTTTTAATTTTAGCCCAGTCACCCAGAAACCACCTTGTTATTCAGAACCATTAAAAAAAAAAGTTCTCAGAGCTACATGGCTAAAAGCGGTAATATGACACTGTTGTATCTTCCATTGTTGAAGTTAACGTCATCTGACACCTTATGAATAAAGATATGTTCCCAAGAGCAATAAGCAGCTGGATGATGTGTGATAAATGTCAACTTATCTAAATGTTAACTTATCTGACCAGCCTTCTCATTTGTTGAGAATTGATGGCATTAAGTGGCAGAATCTTACAAGAGGATGCTTTATTATTATTATTATTATTATTATTATTATTGTTATTATTATTATTAATAGCCAATCTTATTGTGTTGCACACAGTTCTCTTTTCAAATATTCTCATTCTATGTATTCAAGTATCTGCCAGAATTTAAAAAACCTTTATACCTCTCTGCAAACTCACTGGTTAGATTTTATGAAATCATTTAACGTTGAAATAATATGTTTTTGTCCCAGGATTTGGTTGCGCTGCTGCCAACCCCGTATTTGGCCAACAGTCTGCAACTGGAAGTGTATTTGGACAAGTATGATTCACTAACTAGATCTAATTTTAAAATCTTTTCTTGAAAAGTAGAACATATTAAAAAAAAATTGCAATCTTCCTGGTTTGTTTATCCCATCTGCAGTCGTCATCAGGGAGCAGTTTGTTTGGTTCAACTGCAGCCAATGCAGCAGGTTCATCTTCCGGAGGATTCTTCAGCGGCCTCGGGGGCAAACCGAGTGAGGATGCCGCCAACAAGAACCCATTCGGCACCACTGCTTCAACTGGAGGGTTTGGGCAGCCTGCTCAGTCTGGTATGTTGGTTATTTTTTCTTTTAAAAAAATAAGAGTTCGCATTCACTATAAATGTAAACAAACATTTATAGTAGTTTATATATTATAGTAGTTAGTAGTTTATATATTTAAATATATTTAAATATTTAAATATTTTTATATATTTACTTTTAAATGTCTGTACATTGAGAACAAACTGGATCCAAAGCAAAATGATCTGTTTGTGTGCACAAATTTAAACAATACTGGTTCTGATTCTGATTGAACTAATTTTGTATTAAACCTGTCACGAAAACACATTTTGCTGTCCCAGGAGTTACTGTGATGTATGATGATAATGTCGTTCTGAGACTATTTTCAACTAACATATTGCTAATGGCACAATAATGCAAGCCCGGCCTCTCAAAGACTAATAAACTTTCATTTTGTACAGAACACTCCAAACTGCAACTGGAAGATATTTTAAATATAAAACACAAGCAAACACTAGAAATAAAATGGAAATAAATCACACATAACCAAAGCAATTAATACAATTAATTATTATGTCTCTGTATGCGTAATTCCACTTCAGAAAATGGTTATCTTCAGAGTGGAAATCATTGAGCTCGTTTTAATTTATCATGCAATAAATTGATTCCTTATTGCGACAGGCTTACTTGTGACCTAGCTTTGTTTTCCCATTTCCTCTCCAGGTTCCAACAATCTCTTTGGGAATAGTGGTGCAAAGGCCTTTGGGTTCGGCCAGTCCTCCTCTGCCTTCGGGGACCAGAAACCCAGTGGGACTTTCAGCACTGGTGGAGGGAGTGTCGCTTCACAGGGGTTTGGCTCTTTTTCGTCACCAACAAAACCTGGTAGGTTGTAATAAAATGCTGATCATACAACATCAGTGATCCTACACAGTCTTGAAAAGTCTAGAAACTGTGGAAATTTACTTTACCATTTTTCAGGTCTGCATAGGTATGGAAAATAGAAAATTATGTGTGGAAAAAAAAAATTTGTTTGCCATATCTTTCTAAAAGTTTAATAGAGATTAACAATTGCAATGGTTTGACATTAATTTATGTTAAATTGACATGATTCATCTTTGCTTTACATCATAAGTTGATTTTAACAACTGTTCTATTCATATGTTGCTTCTGCACTTACTGAAAATATACTAATTCAAAAATTATGAAGTAGCGTTATTTTGTTTTTTGTTTTTTTTTTAACTAATTTTTCTAAACTTTTAAATGAGGTTGAATTAGACCTGCAGTTCTTAAACTGTCTAATCTGCTGGACAGAGCAGTAACACCATTTTTATTGTGTTTTATCAAAAGAGATCTCACTTTTGAATGAGATCTCACATGTATTTTCTATCACCATAAAATAAAATATATTCTTATTCCAAACCAGTAGCTGGGATATAAAATTTAAACTGAGTTTCATCCTAACATAATTTTTGTCATTTTTCTTCTAATTAGCTGTTGCTGGGATCCCAGCTATCAGCTCCACTGGGATACTAGTAGAGCTCAGCACATTAATGTCCTACCTCTGGCCTTTGTAAGGGGAATGTAATCTTGTTACATTAGCTCAATCAATTATTTACTGGGGCATGCTGCTGGCCTGGCTGTAATTTCAGCACAGCGCTTCTCCCCTGCTGCTCAGAAGCATCGAATTAGGTGTGAATTATTTGTTCTGTTATCACAGTACTCTGTTTTAAGTTGGTAAAAAATACTACAAATAAATGACAGTTTAATTTACAAGCATTTGTTTTAGATGCATTCAAGAAAAATAGACATTCAAATTTTTTTGTGTGTAAATTGAAAACTTTTCACCTGTAAAGAGTTTGTCTTACACTACATTTTTTTTATTTAATCAATGTCCAAGTGTGGCATTTTTGTTTTCCATTTTTCCTGCTGTGCACAGTTGCAAAGCTTACTTACGTTTTCCTTCATGCAGGGGGCTTTGGCAGTCCTCCAGTGTTTGGGAGTCCCCCGTCTTTTGGTGGTTCCCCAGCATTTGGTGGTAACGCATCATTTGGCACAAGCCCCTCCTTCAGCAATCCCATGAATCCCTCGACTGGTAAAGTGTTTGGAGAGGGAACGGCTGCTGCAAACATGGGAGGATTTGGGTAAGAATTTTGATTAGCATCTAACTTCGTCTCCATACCAGGAGAAAAAAAAAAAAAAGACAAAATATTTTGCATAAATTGTATTATCAATTGCACAACATCGGACTTTTGCTGAGAATAGCTATTTGATGCGTCAGATACAATCCTTGGTTTTGGGTCTTTTTATTGCTGCAGTTTCAAACAGTTTGAAAACGTCAGTATGAACAGACTGTTTGTGCTGAGCTGAAAGAGCAACGGCAGCAGAATTCAGCCTGCAGCAAAAGCCAGCATTTTTGAAAATCAGAACATCTTTGTGTCCTCAGTTCAAACACACAAACCATACACGCAAATTTTCAAAATATAGCGGTAAAATAAATGAAGACATAAAATACAGTGGTCTAGAAAAGCACTTACGTGGTCAAATCACATGTATCTTCAAATTCAAAGTAATCACCTGATCCATAAAGACTTCAGTTGGCAGAAATTGAGAATATTCAGTTTTTGCTGTATATTTTACTCTGAAATGTGTGGGGTGACTTTGTATTTAGCCTTTCTGGATCAGTGATTTGTCGAATCACCTTTTGCTTTTCGATTTCTATTCTTACAGAAAAAGCAATTAAAATTTAACAGGAAATTGAATATATAATTTTGTCACCCTCTCGACTTTTCTAATCTAATGATGCCGTCAACGTTGAGCTCTTGTGTTGTCCTCCTGTTTGTGTGTTTTGATAGTGGTTGGGTTGGTTGGCTCTGGGCCTAAAACTATGGATCTCTGCGCAGGAGTAGATTATTCCCCTCAGATAATCCCACTTTGGGGTCATGCTGCCTGCAGATTAAACAGACCTGCTCTCTCTACTACTTCCACTGGGATGCTTATACTCTGTTTTTCCTCCCAGGAATCGGTGGGTTTGCATTCTGTAGGACAGATTAAAGACAAACAGATCGTGTCCTCTCATTTCAAAATTCTCGCACGTTATTATACTTCTTCCGCCTTTAAGACATGCTTCCTTGGAATTTTGCAAGAAAGGATGGGAATTATGGTTTTCTGCTTGTCAACATAAATTACTGATTCAAATGGTGGTTTATATGTGCCAATGCCAGTTCATTCTAACCTTGATGTATTGCTATAAGACTATCTTTGTGTGTCAGGTTCTCTTCAGCTCCCAGTGCCCCTTCGTTTGGTGCTCTGGCCAGTCAGACTGCTCCTTCGTTCGGGACGTTAGCCCAGCAGGGCTCCGCATTTGGAAGTCAGCCCAGCAGCTTCTCAGGCTTTGGACAGCAGCCACAGACTGGAGGTGAGGCATTTATTTCACTTGACTTTGTTTTTTTTTTTTTGTTGTTGTAGTTGTTTCCTCTCACCATTTTTAAATTCCAGGAACAAATTTTACAGTTTTAGTTGTTTAACAGTGTCTCAGGTGTTTTAATTATCTTAAATTTTACAGTCATTAATTTATAGTTTTGTATTAATTGCATTTAAAATAAATTTGTATTTTTCAAAGCGAAATAAAGAATTAGAATAATTGGCCCATTTTTATTTTTTTTTTGCTACATAGTCTGGAAAAAGTATGGACTTAGATTTTAAGTAGTTTCCAGGTCAGAAGAAAATAGAGCATGTAGAACATTTCTGCTTCCAGACATTATAACTTATTCTGCTGTCTAAAAGTCACATTCATCCATCCCTCTTGGCAATCTGTCTATCATCATTTCATTCATCCATCATTCTGTCAGTCTCTCAATCGATTTATCTTCCATGCATTTAAATACAATCTGTCCATTTTTCCATCAATTTGTCTGTACGTCCATCTATTCATCCATTCATCCAACCATCAATCTGCCTGTCTGTCCTTTGATCCCCCCGTCAACCCATCCGTCTGTCCATTTATCAGACCATCTTTCCGTTACGCTCTCCATCTGCAGACAGCAAACACCCATGATTGAGTTTATCTGCATGTTGCTATAATTCTAAATCTCTCTCCTGTTTATTTCCTAGGATTCTCAGGAAACACGTTCGGGTCTGCAAGCCAGTAAGTGTGGTCAATGTGTTTGAAGTAATATTTTCTGTGAGCGCTGACGAGCGAACAGGGCCACATATCTGTGTGTTTGCTGTGCGTTGCGCCTGTGGGGTTTAGAAGCTCACATCTTTTCTTCCACAACACTGCTCTCGGTTAAACCTTTCTGATTTAATACCTCCTGATCCAGCCTAATTTGGTTCCTTCCCCCACCTCATCCCTTCTCTTCCCTCCATTCATCCAAATTTAGAAGTGGTCTCTGTTATTTGATTGAACTTCTAGAGAACGTTTTCTGTTTGACCACTGAATATGAATGAAGCCAAATTAATAAAACATTGGCTCATATTAAAAATGCTAGAATACTGGTTAGTGCTGGGCATATTAAATGTGTATTGAAGTCTGTGGAGGTTTAGCTCATCAGTTCTGCTGCCTTTAGTCATTAGTTTTCCTGTTTTTATTCTAGTGCATCTCCTACCTTTCTAGTCCTTTTTCCTTCATTTCTGCCTCCTTATGTTGCCGTGTGTCACATGGCAGCCAGTATTGCCCCGGGGTCTCTTCCAGTGAATGCACACTAAAGTGCACAGAACTGTGTGGACTCGTCATAGCTTATTGGACACATTCACATTCTGATATACATTTTACAATCACTCTATTTTTTAAAGTATTTTTTTTGTATGTGTTCTGAGAAGTGCAGAAAAACACAGACTTAAGCCTATCTTAACTGAGAATTGAGAAAAAGAGAAAAACTGTTTAGGCTGAATGTAGCTAATATTAATTGGCTGTTCTCAATGAAATCTTGATTTACTATGTCACTGTTTTCTGTTTAACCAAAATAGCTTTTGTAACACTGGAAGTAACATCTCGGTAGTTTATGAGATAAGAAATCACTCTTAGATTTATGTGTTCAGTTTTTCAGGGGTGAACTGGAAATCTTACAGCCTCTGGTTCACATCCAGCTCTTTAGAGGTTCCTAACCGGTCAGTTAGAAAATTGAAATTCAGCAAGCATGAAGTGTTAATTCTGCACAGTAATTTTGATTTGCTGCTTTTATTAACAAAACATAAATGAAATAAAATCTTAAAGGTGACTACTGTAAACCACTGAGCAGCCACATCAGCACCCTCTTGTGTTTCTTCATAATAAAAAACAATTAACTACTTTTTTTTAAGTTAGTCAAATTGTCAGTTCGAGCCATAAGCTTGTTTATTTTTTAATATAGCAAACTTCATAGCAAAGGACAGTTTTAATGCAAAGTTTCGTGTTTGTTGTTTCCAGTTTTCATAAACACTGACTTTGCATGCCATTGGATATTCAGCCGTTTTGCTAAAGTCTCAGCGCAGTAGCTGCTGATGCAGATGCTAAAGGTCAGAGTTTTGGAATATAATATAATAATTAATTATCTCTTGGTCAAATTTCCTAATACCTTACAGTCCTTTCCTCATTGTTGTACTGATGTAAAAAGCTAAAGTGGTTCTAATCAACTAATAGGACTTTATTTATTGCTAGGCTAAAGATATAGAGATGTAGAAGAATTTGCTGCTTTATTCTTGCTTAACAATTGCTTTTCTAGCCTATAATCATTTGCAGAAGGATAATCTAAAGTTCTGCTTATCAATATGACATGTCATTTTATTGTCATATGATGACTACTGTCTGAAAATTAGTTACCCACCCAGATTACAGGAGTGGCATGTTTTTATTAATTAAAAAACATTATTTTCAGTTTGTAGATTAAAGACAATAGGTCATGTTTGAGTTATGAAGTTAAACATTAATATATCAATGCATCAATTCTGCTGAAAGAATAGAAGTTTCTCTTAACGTACACTGTTATTATTATTACAAAAAATAAAAAGTTGTAACAGTTTCTTTGTATTTATTACACTACTATTGTCTGTCCAGACTTTTTTAAATTCTTTATAATAATTTTTCTTGTATTGTTTTTTAGGTCAAGTTCCCAAACTTTTTCTAGCTGGAGAAGCTAGTGTTCATGATATCTTCAAGAGAAACTGACCAATGCTCAGGTCTGTCTGAAATCAAGCTTTTGGAACCACACAATGCGGGGAAAAAGGGAAACTAACTATGTAAAAGGAGCAAATAAAGTGAAGCAAATGATGCATTTCCTCAGATTAAAATAAAACTTTAGCTTCTAGAGTACTGTTGTTTATCTACATGTTCTACATTTCAGCACAATGCATACTATGTGAGCTCAGTTTGTCCTTTACCTGCAACCGTTTGTACGAGCAGAAGAAATGATATACTTTAATATTCGTCAGAGAATAATTCTTCTAATCAAGATATTGTGACAAGTTTTAAGATATTTTGTACTCAAAAATAAAAATGCAGAGGTACAAAAGCATTCAGGTGAATACGTCAAATTTTAGTCATAATGTATTTTAAGAGTCAGCCCACAACACTTTGTGATGGGTCTGTTTAAATTAGAAAAAAATAGAAATGCATGTTTGTTTGTTTTTTAAATTAAAATAAGAAACAAGGGTGTCTGTTTTTGTGAAAAAAATCTGTATTTTTTTTTTTTACATGGAAATAAAAGAAATCTTTTTCTGAATTTCTTTTTTTTTTTCTTACATTACAGATGCAATTTTTGCTGATATTTAAAGCTCGATTCTGGTAAATTAATAGGATTTTCATAGATGTGCTTTTGTGTTTATAGTATTGAGCTTTTGTAGACTGAAAGCTTTAATTTGGAAAATAAAAAAATATGTAGGAACCCTTCATTCTTGTATTGTTTTTTTAGGTCAAGTTTGTGGTAGAATCTCATTCTACCACAAACAAAAGTATTATTCTGACACTGCAGATCTAGCAGCGTTAAATGTTCCATCTAGGCTTTCTCATTCAGGAAGAAACTAATTTAAGGTTTTTCAAAGCACTGTACATCTGCCCAATCCTAGATTTGTGTTGTAGCATTACAATATTCTCACACGAGCAGGCATTGATAATTGCAGGTGCATCCAAACATTATGAGAAGAGGACAAAGATAACCCAGTAACGCACTATGCCTTAATGTATTGCCACAGCAGCAAGCTCTGGGCCTCCTTCAGACGGTTTGGTAATTAATGCTAAATCCTTGTTTATATTCAGCTCATTCCTCCATCTTCACCAAGGAGCACATCCACTCGTATACAGAGCTACACTCTGCCGTGGCACCACTCTGTGGGGGCGTACGGTCTGTGACATTGTGGCATGTAGCCTCTGGTAGCAGAGTTGTATGACTTGTGGATCGTGTCAGTGTCACATCGTCAGCCCTTATCTTCTGTCTTTGGCCAGAACATGTGGCAGAGCTCCTAAGTAGCTCTGAAAGGGGCCTGAGAAATGTCAGGGTCGCAGTATGTGACCTCTAACAGAGATCCGCTAAAATGGTAAAAGTCCACATTGGAGTTCCAGTGTCTATATAAATGGGAGGCCGGTGTTAGTGTTAACTGGAACGGAGCAGGTTTCTTCAGCATCAGGTTACCCAAACAGTGATGTTTGTTCAGCAGCACTTATTTATTCCAAGTTCTGGTTAAGGAATTACAGCCGGACACATTGACAGATTACAGCGCCACACAGGCAGTTGCACAGCCCCAAACTCTGTAATGCTTTCAGCTAAAGCGGATGAGCTTATGAGATTCCCAGCGCCCACGCCACAACGGGTCCCCCATGGCGGCGTTAAAAACAGAGTCCCTTTTGCTGTATTGCACCTTACCTCACATCTGACAGAAGTATGCAAATGTAATTGTACCCCGTCTCTGTCTCTTTGTTCCCCGTGATTACAAAGTGCTCAGGAGGTTGGCAGCTGTCTTCACGGAATCCAGATAAAAATAGATTTGTCCAAACCAAACACCCACCCGTCCGCCCCTCCCCAAGCTGCACCCTGGTTCTGTCCCACCCCCACCGTGAAATGATCAGCAGTTCTTCCCTGCCTCGCTTTGCTGACATTCATCATCTCTTCATGTGTGGCTGCACTTCATGTTGCCAGCATCTTTGGTGCCATGAGGCATTTCCATGAACATTTCTCTGGTAAATGTTAGCAGTTGTGGTCAGTCAGGTGTCTCCTTTACTGTACATGTAGCAACCATTCTGGTCTTCTTCTTTTTATTTACAGCATTGTTGAACATGGGTTTCAGCTGAGCAGAGGCTTTTGTTTACCCTGGTGGGTAATTTTGTGTGCACTGATGATCTAATAATCCTCTAACAAATAAGCCCAGTAATGCTTTGCAGAGGCAACGTCTACAGTAGTGAGTAGGTGTTAAGAAGTTAGTGAAGAGCTCCTCTTTTTAAATGAAATAATCTAAAGAAATGTCATGTCATTGTATTTATCCTCATTCTGAGCCATTTGCAACAATTTGCTTTGGTTTCTCTGTGATCATTTTTACTTCTGCGTTAAGCATCCAAATCCGTCTGTACAATTCTGGGGAGAGTTTTCAGCGATTCATCTGAGCTGATTTTGAGAGTTGAATGAAAAACATGCTACTGGTACACAATATAATGCAGATTTTCTCTAATCCACGCACAGGGTTTGTATGCATTATGTGAAATTTGACTTCAGTACTTTCCAGGTTTGGAAATTGTTTGTATTATCCATATTTTAATTCTTGTCCTTTTGTCCAAAAGCTCTTTTATTTCCTCTCCTTCCTCCCTTATTTCCATCGTTCGCTCAAAATTTTCCAGGTTCCATTTCATAAAGCCTGACCAGAAATAAAATGATTGTGAACTTTAGTGATTTTATCTCATGATGAGCCTAAATTACTTCATCTTTGTATTGCTGGAGTAAGTAGTTATGTCACTGGGGAGATGGAAAGAAATCCAGAAAAAGTTGATTAAATCTGCATTTGATTCTTGGGTTTCAACATTTTAGTAACTAAATTAATCTAATTCAAACAAGATTCAATTGTTTCTGAAGATATTTATGTATTTGGTATTCATTTGTCTTAAAACAAGTGAGAAAATTGTACGATTTTCCTACAATCTCTTCCTGTTTTACAGATTAGAACTATTCTTATATGGAGCCTATAGTTAGCAAGGTTTTAAGTCTCACGCTCAGTGAATTGTGGGACTTTTCTTTATTTTCTCTTACCGACTGTAACAACACTGTGACCAACTCATTCTGAGGCAACACTTTTATTTGACGGGTTGTGAATAAGGTTGTTACAACTTGACATTAACCAAAAAATCATGATCTGACATATATTTGTTATAAAAGTATTACTGGATAAACTTTAAAAATTTTGTAGCTTTATGTTACTAAAGCTAATCAGAATACTTTTATAACAAATTTATGTCAGATAATTATTTCTTGGTTAATGTCAAGTTTTCATAACAAAGACATTTTGAATAATGTCAACTTTGTATTAAAAGTCATGATTGTCAGGTGCATGCTACTTTATGACAACAGTCATAAATATTCATGAAGACTTGCTCATGTTCATGACAGGTGTTATGTCATGTTTATGACGGTGTTATGACAATCTTATTCACAACCCGTCAAATAAAGTGTTACCTATTCTGAAATGGCTGAAAGAGGCGCTTTGAGCTTTGAGAAGCACAAACGATAACATCCTTAACCTCACAGCTTTTAATTACACTACCTGCCTCAGCTGCTTTTTTCGCTCACTTTCTCTTTGCCTTTAACTTGCTCGGGGATTAGGCAGGTTACTTATCTTGATACTTCAAAGGAGCTTTACACTAAAAGCTTTAATTTCAGTCAAACTCTGACTGTTCAAAGCAAAGGGCTCACACAAAGTACTCTTACCTTTGCAGGGAAAGCTGTTTACTGGTAACCCAACAAGAAAAAAGAAACAGGTGCATGCTACAGCAATTTAAGCATTTGGCTTCTCTGCGTGAGAATGGATTACCGAGAATGGGCTTAAAGTATTATCTATTAGGCATGGTCATGGATGTCGGGCATTACCACAGATGTCAGGGCGAAAGGATTTCAGTATCGTCAGAGCTGCGGTGATTCTTGGAGAAAGGTCAAAGAAGTGCTAATCAGAATGGAAGATATATGTCTTTACTTCCCCCCCAGATTTAAATTCGTCCCTATTTGACGACGGTAGTTTTAACATTTTGCAACACAGGGGCTGTTGAGTTCATTATTTAAGCAAGCAACCTCTTGAGAACATTTCAGTTTCAGCTTTTCACTCTGTCAATATGTAAAGTAGGTAATGATGCAATCTGCTGAATCAAAGACTTTCCCCTTCCTTTACCAAACAAGCATCTTCCAAATCAATGCAAACTGAACACTGCAGATTGCCACCAGATGTGTTCTGGCTGCAAAGTTTGTGAACTTAAATCAGACAAACCAATATCCAGCTGTAGATTCTCGGTTTTACTCTTTGCTTTACGTGATGAAATTTTTATTTTTATTTTTGTCGAGTCCAGATTCCACTGCAGTCCGTCAATTGAGCAACATAAGAAATATTTAATTGTGTGAAATCACATGCAGGATGTATGAATATATGATCAACTGACATAAAATTTAACCAGTTTTCACCTATTTCCTTACATTCTCCTGCGTTCATTTTCTGCATCTGTCTTTGTTATCCATAACGCTGTGTAACTTTTAAGATAAAAATGCAAGTTACCGTTAAGTCAAAGGACCCTTTGGCTTTATTTCATTACTGGGAGTTAAAAGTTTTCAAACTCACACAAGTTAATTATGAACTAGAGTCAGATGAGAGTTTAACTCTCACACAAGGCTGAGTTTATAATTGCACCAAGTATCTTGATGCTTTCCCCTCAGGAGCTGCTTGTGATGTCTGAGTTTGTTACAAAAAGCCTTGGCAGCGTGTGGGAGGTGTGGGCTCCAACTCCATCACCTGCTGTAATTACACTGATGGCAGCCAAAGGTTGCCTCTGAGTCGTCCTGCCTCGGCTTGTGGGATGTTCATCGCCTAATAGCTATCATTAATTTAAATGGAATATCACATTATGCTGTATACGCTAATCAACCATTGTCCTACCTCGAGCTTCGGCCTGACGGTCCAGATGTACGTGTCTCTCAAACGTCATCCTCTTACATAACCGCGGGGACTGCGGCGGGAATGGCAGGCTTGGAGCTTAAGAGTGATTTATCTGCTTTGTTGCGGCGTTTAATTTCAATAAATGTTACATAACGTTGTCTGGATGGCACCCACGAGCTCAGAACAGCATCACGGCCTTTGTGGGTATTAAAAAGTTTCAAATTTGACTCGCAGAAGTCTGCCCCAGGGTTTGAACTCACTAATAAAACGCTGTTCTATCATATTGCAAAGCTGTCTGGAAATGCAGCCTGGGGACTCCTGTTTCGGTTAGGAGACTCATGGCAACCTTCTGTCAGTTTAATAAAAACTTTATAGAATTATTTGTGCTTTGGCCATTAATCTGCGGTACATACTAAAACGTGGATAATCTAAATGTATCATAAACCTTTAGACCCTGGGGCTCACATCCGCCGTGACATCCAATTACTCATGAAGGGATTTGATCTCCACCTGTTCATGATTCCCTCCACTAAAAACACTGAGTTTTTAGTGGAGTACTCTTACCTTTTCCCTGCAAAAAGGTAGGGAAAAGGTACCTTTTCACATCTAAAACACTGAGTTTTAGATGTATTGCTAAAAACTCAAAAGTGTTTTTAGTGGAGTACTCTTACCTTTTCACATCTAAAACACTCTGAGTTTTAGATGTGTTGCTAAAAACTCAGTGTTTTTAGTAACACGTCATGAGGAAGCCAGTATGCCCCTGAATCTATTTCTCCCTTTACTCGCAGGGCCTTGTAAAACTATCCATATGCTTGACCAAATTAAATCTGACAAACTTAATCAAGTTCAACTTTTATTCAAATAAATGATGACTTTAGACAAAACATTTTTTTTCATCTTTTTACCTATAGGAATGTTATGATGAGGAAATCCAGTCACCAATTTCCTCATCATCAAATAGCTCAAGCTTTTGTTTCATCAAATGACAATCATCCAAAGACTTCACTCCTAAATCTTGGTCTGAAGCACCTCCAGGTGCCCTCTGTCAAACTCCCAGCAGACTGTCTTGTCCTTTAAATCAGGCTGAATAAGATTCAGCTGCTATGATTTATTTGGTCATTCTCAAGCTGATTACCTGTCCGACTAACATCCTTCATTCCTCATGATTGACTTGAGCATGATCTGATTCCAACTCGCTTTACGTTGTAGAAGGCATTAAATTAGGCTTATTTATTTATTTACTTTTACAGAAAATCTAAATCTGATTCCTTTCTTTCTTTACGTTGAATGAAATTTCTAAAACTGTTTAAATATTTATGCCTTTGTCAACGCTGGGCTCAGTTTGCAAGTTATTAACAACTAAGTTTTGAATTTACGCCAGCGTGAAACAAAAACACAGCTTGAAAATTCAATGTCCCAAAATGGATTGTCTTACTTTGCTTAACAGGTAATATCACACAGAGGAATCAAGCTTTCCTGACGCTTTCTGTAGTACAGTACAATTTAGTTAAACAGATACTTTGGTTATTATTTGGAAGAACAAATAGGGACAGGTGGAGGTTTGCAGGGAGCTGCAGCCGCAGATGTAAATATAGTCGTGAATGTGCAGTTCAGGAATGTGACCAGGATAGCAGAGACCGCATGCTTGGAGCTGACTGGGGTCAAGTAAACTTTCCATGCAAAGGAGTGTCGATACTCACCTCTGGCTTTTTCATTCATCAAAAGACTTTGAACTCATCACCAAAAAAGAAAAAAAAGAAATTCCTGTGAAAACATGCAAAAAGCTAATTAAGGAACAATGCTATTCCAATAATATATGGCCAAAAAGATGTTTGTTTTTAGATTGATGCTCCTTTTATATTGTTTAATTATCTTTTGAGATAATTTCTTGGCAAAGAAATAACAAATCCCCAAGTGACCCACACTCATGCTTTTTTACTTAAAGTAAAAAGTTATTTAGCACACAGGAAAGATGAAGTCTACTTATTTTGCATCTTTCTTCTTTTTTTCCCTGTTTTTTTTATTTTTTATTATTATTTCAACTAAGAACTTATTTTTAATTTGGATACAAATAATTTTATGTCAGTTGCAGCAGAAGCAGGGAGTTTATATTTTCTGATTATTTCTTTAATAATCCAATCTGAAGGGAGGATTAACAGAGCATGCAGAATTACATCTATGCAGAAATGCAGTTTCAGCAGAAGCAGCAATTTGGCAGATTTAAGCCGTGTCGAGTCTATTTGGTCCTTTTCAGAATTGGTATTAATTTAATTCTTACAGAGTTATATCAACAAAAATTTGAGCAGGTTTAACTGTTTGAAGTATTAAAATGAAATAACCAATTCTGAAAACGACCAAACAGATTCAGCACAGTGTTGATTTAACTCTGCCAGAGCTCCGTGTTTCATTTCTCTATTTCAGAAATCCTGATCGTTATCTCAATAAAAACTCTTTGAGGAACACGCAGTCGTCGCCTTATACTTTGAAAATGTCGACACACAAAAACTAAAATTCCATGGAAACACTAATTACACACCATGATTTAACAGCTTGTATACCTAATTAGCAGCAAAAACTTGAAGTGGTTATTTCTATTGTAATATTATCTATCTCCTGCGTAGTTGTTGAGTAACTTAGGCCCACGGTTTTTCATGGCTTGATTAAATTCAATGAGATTTGCCGGCATTTGTCCCTGCATAGCTCACATCAGGACATACTACAGTATTTCTGTCAGGATGAGATCTAAACTTTGACTTGAACATGGTATTGTACTTTCCCGCCAGGCACTTTTACTTTGGTTTTATTCGTCAGAGTTATAGAAGTTATAATGAGATGCAACTTTGCATAAATTAAGGCATGCTTCCATTATCTCTTAAAGGAAAAGGTGTTTACTGCTGGCCTCTCAAGCCATAGTTTTTGTATGATTTTTCTAATTGTCTCAACCTTGACTAGTTACCACTGCAGAACCATGCTGGCTAGCAAGCCTTCTCAGATAGATGAGCAGTAATAATTGTTTTTCCAAGATCGTTGCTAATATTATTATTCCACTTTGATATTGTGTAATACAAACAAAGCCTAATGAGGCAGTTTTCCTTTAAATGTGTACAAGCTAAAGACAGCTTTCTTTTCCCATTAGCATAGCATCTTCCATAAAAGCATTTATGGAAGATGCAAATATCAAACATCTTCATTCTTGCTCTATCACCTGCACACCTGTACGTATAGCTCTCCTATACTTTGCCACTCTTCCTTCCCTTATTGTTTTCTACCATTATGTCATAATCATAATGTAACCATCTAAGTGATACCAAAAAGTAGAGATATGGTGAAATATTCACATCTCAGATTAAAATAAAGAAAGCACAACATTCTCTGTTTTGTATATTTTATTCTTTCATGAAAAAAATCTTTCAATTATATATATGGGCTTTTTATCCCTGGTGTTGTGCATTTCACAGTTTTAAACAATTTCCAGAACCAACCCATTTTCAAGTATTGGTACACAAAAAAGAACACATTCTGCCCAAAATACTCCAGTGGTGCACTGTGCTTCCAAGAAATCAAACTCATTTTCTTTAGTCATCTTGTGTGCTACATTTGAGAGGGTTACCTTTAAAACGATGAACTGAAATTACTGAAGTAATGAGAGAGCCGGACGGCCTATGGAAGGTAGATTTTTCTCAAAATAAAACCAAAAACAAAAGCCAGGAAATGAGGCGAGGGATTCCTGAGTGGCTCAGGGGAGAGCAGATACCTTCTTCAAAAAGGAAAAGTAGCCGCCCTCAGAAGAACTGCGAAGGTGTGGGTTTAGGAGAGGAGATGTCCATTTACTTGGCACACAACCTCACAGACATGATTCAATCCACAGTGTTTCTCTGAGAATATAAAAACATTTATTCAAGCCAAGCGGTCACTTCAGGTGCCAGGAGGTTCATGAGGGCATCAGCGTCACACTGCATAGTTTTGGCTCTTGTCCAACATTGGCACATCTCGCCATCTGAACAACAAAATCAAAGACCATCAACAAAACAGCCCTTCTGCTAAGTCTGGAAGTTTTGTTTTTCTCTGGCTTTTTTTTTTTTTTTTTAAGGAAGCACATGTAGCATTGCTGACATTTTTCATTGGTGTGAACACAGCTTACACATAATTATCATACATGACAGGTTGAGATAAAGAGAAGACACTTAGTGCTCGTTAGCTTCAATCCAACATAAAAACACTGATGATTATGGACAAACGCACACTCAGTGACCTCTTAAATTCCTTTTTTTATTCTTCTTCTCGTTATTATTAAAATTCAGATATTAAAACAAACTAAAGATACAAGCTGCACATCACTCCCTAAATATTAGTAGTGAGCAGGTATGTTGTGCTTATGGCTCTGTTCGCTCATGCCTGTAGTCGCATGATCCACGTGCCCCCCCCCACCCACCCCTCACCCCTCACCCCCCATCCCACCACTAAACGGGTACACACTGCCAATGTGACACCGCAGTGACAATCAGATACCGGTCTGCTCCCTTCCCCTCAGGGGGAGGCTGTATGCTGGTGTGGGCTAGCTCAACCCCTGCTTCATGACAAGGACATAACCTCAGCTGTACTTTGTGTGTGTGTGTGTGTGTGCGTGTGTTTGTATGTGGAGGAGGGAAAATGGCAGCAGACAAGTGGAGTATTTACGCTACGGGATGTCCGGCTGGGATCTCGGAACAAAGTCTGTGAAATAAAGAGTCCTCATGCAGCGGGGTGATGGGATAAAATTAGAAAAAAATAAATAAATAAATCTTTTCATAATGTTTGGCTTGCATCCAGATTGCTTTCAAAAATATGTCTACATCAGTTTTATGAGAGGATTGAGTTTGTCTTCACCTTTACATTCATTCCTCTCACTGTGACAGCCCCTTATTATTTGGCCTCCTTAAGCCTGAGCCGTGACTCGAGCTACGTAGTCCAGCTCAGCTCTGTTGGGCCCAAAGAGGGCTTCAGAAAGTGTGTCACTACATATCTAAATGTGACAGCCATCCCACAGTAGCCTGAGCCTCCCTTTTCTTTCACCCGTTACTCAGCCTGGGACTGTGGCCGTCTCATGCCAAGCATGGGTGTCAGCCATGTTTGAAATTAGAAAGTATTTAAGGGACAGTTCATGATCTTTAAAAGTCAAGTCTGGTTAAAAAGTTATCAGCAGACAATGTCTCATCCACAGCAGATAACTGTCTTGGTGTCTTCGTTTAGTAGAAATCCGCATTAGTCTGTCCCCAAGGATAAATCAAATGGCCAGTTCAAGACAGGCCAAAACTAAAGCAGACTTTTACAGTTTTAAAACAACTCTAATCATTAAATAGTCATAGTGATTTACTGTACGTCAACAGTATTTCACGACCCTTTACGTCATTGTCACATTTACACAATGTGGTTATTTAAAACAAATAAAAACAATTATTATTATATAATATAATATTATACATATTATATTATATATATATGTATATATATTATTATAATTACTATTTACACAGGAATGTAGAGAAGAGGCAGTGCATCACCAGTTACTTTCCTTTGTGAAGCACATACTAAGAATGAAACAAGTAAAGCCCTTCCCATCAGAATAACCACCAAGAAGAAAAGTAAGGCAGCGCAAAAAATACAAAATTGTTCATTCGAGCTGCTATAATATTTACTTGAGAGAAACTTTGACTTCAAATACTTTTGCATTCTCCATTCAGAGTACGTTTCACACAGGAAGGCCAATGGTAGTGCAACACCTATGTACATTTTCTGAGCATATAATCATCAGCTTCGTTTTTTAAATAAAGGCTTGATGTAAACATGCTAGCTTAATGGTTTATAAAAACTCCATTAGAATAAACCTCTGTGGCGTTTTTGAGATAGGAGTCGTTTTAAGATGGTAGACGTCTGCTGTTGTCTCGAGCCTTTGTCCCTATTAGCTGTTAGCGTTAGCCTTAGAGAAAAACTAATCTGGATTCATACTGAACCAAAACAGCAAGAGTGTCATCTACTGCATGACTTTAAATCCACAGATGGATTTGATCTGTCAGTTTTGCCATGTTGTTTGACTTCTAGCGCATTTGCTGCAGAGCCTTCGGAGATTATTCTCCAACAGTGTTAACCCACTTCTGTAGTCAGGAGAAGAATTTCAATTGGTTTTCAGAAATGTTCATTCATCTAGAAAAAAAAAATTAAATATTTTTTTATTTTTTAATATCCACTTTATCCTGTTTTGGGTCACAGGGTGGGTGGGGTGAAGCCTCTCCCAGCTGTCGTCAGGATATACTAGCTTTAGTCCAGCCTTAAGATAAAAGAAGCAATGCTTCTATTTTTGCATGTTATGCAAATGAGATAAAATGGCTTAACTGTTAAGCTTCAAAGGCAGTGGCAGTCGCACTTTTATTATTGTTTTTGGGCAATTCCTGGATGCCGCTTCAGATCTAGAATACTGATATGAGACAAATGCCGCACTTCTCATTCAATTTTCAGAAAGGTTTGCATTTAAATAGGAAGTTAAATATATAAACAGCGGAGCCTTATGTGTATTCAATTTGTCTGGTGGGATAAAAATTGAGAAAGGAAAAAAAAAAAGAAAATCTGTCTTTGGAGGAAGAAAATTTCTGAAGTCAAATTCAGCTCTAATTTTGGTTTCCTCTCTAAGTTTTCTAGATAAATGAGCTTTGGGTTGTTGAGCATTGGTGTTTAGCTGACCGGAGCTCTTTATTCATGCATGTGTGCCTGCGTTAACTCTCGCTAGCGGTAAAATGAAGGGAGACAGGCCCGGCATGCAGCGAGAGCTACGACAGGCAGAGAAGAGAAGTGGGTCATCTATATGCCAGCCGAGCAGTCGGCATTAAATTCGCCCGCTTCCTGTTCTACTAGTCAGCCCCGACAGCGGAGAGAAAAAAAAAAAAAAGTGAGAAAGGGTGAGTGGAGGATACTGTTGTACGCGAGGAGTTTCTTCAAAGACAGATTCTTGTTTTTAGTTACACATAAATAAAAAGGAAACTGCTTTATGTCCTGTGTAGGCTACAGTGGTAGGAAGAAGCATGGAAGACAAAGCTAGATGAAAACAGACAAGGAGGAAGTAAAACAGAGGCCCTGAGATGGATTGATGCAGTCAATTCTACAACAGCCTATCGGCAGAATAAAGTGACAAAAATGAGGTCAACTGTGCTTTCACTAGATTTTTCTCCAGATGTTCTTAGTTTACTGTGCTAAGTACAACTGATGGCTTCACAGAGCATCTCGTTTGTTGCATAATGCACTTGAAACCCAACACACTGAGTTAGTTTGATTGTATAACTGTTTTCCACTCTTAATGCCGGGTGCTAGACATTGGACTCCTCTACACGTCAAAGATCCAATCTAAAAAATGTTCTTTTGTGCTCTGGTTCCAGTCCTAAACCCACACATGCCAGCACCGAGCATCTGGAAGAATTGGGACCGGCGACTAAATAACTGCATTGCACTTCAGTTTAAGGCGAAAACGTTTGCAGTGGAAAGCGATGTAAACTTAAGGCAGCATGGATCAAAGATCTAGAATTCCTTAAAAATTACTAAAATCTAAGTCACTCATTGCATTTCGTCATGTAAATAACCAAACAACATAAAACACAAGTGAATGCACCCTCTTCCAGCCTATAAATAATAACAATAGTAAAAAAAATACCACTTGTATTTGTACACGGCTTGTGCAGCATGTCTGCACACACGATCATATCTCTCTTAACCTCGCCCACAATCTAATCAGCTGGCTCAGTTGGCCAGAGCGTAAAACTAAAAATTCAACACTGCTTCTGTTCATTTTTGCATTTCAGCACAGTGAGACTCAACCTATGTTTGAAGGTAGAATGGTTGCAGTTAATTGCAATAAATTCCTTCCTCAAAAGGATCATCTGGTCCTTTCGTCTGCTGTGGTTTTATTAACCTCTTTCTCATGTTTGTCAGTGTTTATTTCACTAACGTGGGAGATTATAGAGGCAAAGAATTGGAAAAAAATAAATTTTTAAAACGGATTAAAGCACTGAGAGGTTAGTGAAAATGGAGAGTGAAACTTAAACAAAAAATAGAGTTAAGGGATGAAGTAGAGCAGGTATCAAAGGCCAGTCTGGTCAGAGGAGCAGATCAGTATTTAGGTGGGATGACCACCATGGGATCACCTTTCTTTGGCCGCCACATAAGCACCTGGGCGTCATTGGCGTTGGGCTTCACCATGGCATTGGGGGGGATGGGTTCATTCTTGCCCAGTATCTGAGGCTGTTCCTGGGCCACAGGGTCCTTTAAAACAGCCCTTTTACCCAGAGGCTTCTCTGGGTCCACCTGAATATGAAGCCGCATCCTCCAACGGATTGTCCGGAGGACGACTGTCTCTGAGGTGGCTTGGTTGATGGCAACCAGCCATGTGGTAAAGCTCTGGTCGCGTTGGATGCTGCTGAGCAGAGGCACGTTGCTGTCGCTGACCGGTACTCCCCAGGTAACGCTGGGGTAAAAATTGTCGTTCATGCTGACTGCGAACTTGCTGTCCTTCTTGGTGGGCCCTACCACAGTGCAGGTCTCTGTGGTGTTGCCATACCACGGGTAGTTGACGCCATCTGAGTCACTAATTGCTTGGATCTTGCCATCACGCAGGTCCGGAAGCTCCCAACTTGATCTGGATGTTAGAAATAGAGACACAAATGAGGTTTTCAAAAAGAAACGTAGCTTTTTTTCTTTTAAGTAATCAAGGGTAAATGTATGGAAACTGTACTCTGAAAATGTTGAATTTATCTGCTCTCCAATTACAATGTTTGAAATTATGGAGGTCTTATTTTAAATCCAAAGTGACACAACTCATATTTGGAAATCTGACAACAATCGGGCAGAAAAACATACATACATGTAAAAAACAATTTAAATGAAAACTATTTCCTTCAAAGAGATGTCGGTTGTTCATTTAGGCTGCCTCAACAGGTACTGGTCATTTCGATTTGACCTTCACTATTTTGTACTTTTGTAGTTCTGATTATATCATGCATGGAAGACGTTTGATATGAAAAGAAGCCCAAGAACATCAATAGATATTTTGTCAAATTGATGAAGGAGAACTGATCCAGCCAACTTCAGTCAACTTCATGATGGGAGAATGTGTAACGGCAAAGTTTCAACCTTTTAAACTTGTAACAGCTGTCTTTCATAGAACACACTGGATTTATAACTACTGACAGTCTTTTACAAATCTCTGCAGAATACAAATTGAGACAAATGAATACAGTGAGTAAAGCTAACCATAGCATAGGGGCCTGAAAAATGAGCAAGGAGAGTAACTGTTTCACCATTTTTAAAAGAGGCAGGACAAGCTTATATTTTATGCTGCATAATTTTTTTTTACTCAAAAATGTGATCCTCCCTTGAAGTCTGACAAGTTTATAAAGCCTCAGTTAAACAATGACAAGCTAAAAGTAACTACGGTACTAGAAATTGCTACATTTTGTTCTGTCTTGGTTCAGTTGAACTCACACTGTGCAGAAAAGTCTATTTTTTTATTATTTTTTTTTAAGTTGCTTCATCTTAGCGTGAGCTGTCCAGACAGACTGTCATGAACAGGAAAAGTAAATGAATCTGATAGACTTTTTAAGGGTAAAAGACAGAGTCGCATCTCCCTCCCTCAATGTAAATCAGATAAGACACAGCAGAAAACCTTGCATGGCTTTGCAGTATTTCGGCCTGTTCTGCAGCAGCGATATGCAAACGCACGCAGGTGTCCTCCAAGTCTCTATTGTAATGATGCTGCCATTTGTAGAAACTCCGTTACAGTGGCTATTTTCTATTTAATCCAAACAGTTAACTCTTTAATTTAGTTAATTAAATCAGCATTTGTCTGAGACAGCTGAAAGTGACAAAAACACCAAAACCAACAAACCTTTTGAAAAACTGCCAATCTCTTAGTTATTAGTTATCCCTGATAACTCAAATCATTTTGACAGTTTTCAATCGGTTAAACACTGTTTAACGGCTACTACTTTCAAGGCAGGTAATTTCTTCTTTTTAGCAAGAAACTGGGTAAGACACTATCTTAGCAGACATGACAAAGTTTTAACAAAAACCAGCCTACAATCTGTTATCGATAAATCTCTGCCCATATCAGAACTTCTTAAGATCGGCCCCTTCATTTGACATCATCTTTGCCAAGTGGCAGGAAGCCACATACAGAACGAATTCATATGATTGTGCAGATAAAGTTTTGATGCAGGATAGCAGAATTTTCACAATGTGCAAAACAACAGTTCAGGTCATTTATGTTAACTAGTCAAAGAAAATACAGCACAACTGACTGCTAAGCAGGCAGTGTGTAGATGCACAAGCCAGCCCACTGACTGGTCTGCTGTTTGAGGACTGAGCTGAAGAGCCGTCTCCTGCAGCAGGGTATTGATCCGAAAACTTTTGGCTGGGTCACCTTGGTACAGAAAATATCTCGTCTTTATAAAAAGTTTGAAAAAATTAAAAAGGATCCGCAAAGCTTGGCTACTGTGGCGAAATCACAGAGAGAAATGTATCAATTGCACAAAGAGATTCTTTGTAGACTCGGCTTTTTTAAAATGAGCACATAATTTAAACATTGTGATTATTATGCTGTCAATTAAAATGACAACAATGGGAACTTTATTTTGGTTTTATTGAACTTTATTTGTTGGGGAGAGAACGGTATAAAACATGGTGGAGATACACTTTAACGTACCAAAAAGTTGTTTGTGAAGCTTTTATGTGAATGTAGAAAGATGTGTGCTTTACTTTCTTGCGTACCTTCTTTATTCTCAATTATTGACAAGTTCAAAAATGTTAATGGCGTCGGTAAAAAAATTTAGTATGGCCATGACTTAAAGAAAAGACCAAATCTGTGATCGAATGACACAAACTGCAAACCAAGTCACATTTTATGTGTTTTCTTTGTTTTCGGCATTGACAGTAACTTATTTCAACCTTGTTATCTATCCACTCAAGAAAGAAGCACTAAGCTGATTGAAAGCCTGACAGCTTAGTTCTGGTTTTCTTCCTACTGACTTAAATTACAATGCAGTAATGAAATATTTTGACACATACAGCAGGTGACAAAGAACAACTTAAGTGACTCAGGCCCTCTGTTCTGTCCAACATTGATTTTCTGTCTGTAATGTGATAATAGATTACCTTTCGTTCCCTGATTTGGAGGATCAGCAGAGTAGAGGTGAAGCAGTGCGATGAACGGCCACACAACTTACTGCCTCTCTACCCTAAATTTACAAACATCCATTTATGTGGAAGTAGCTTTATTAAATAAATGCACCTTTTATTGCTGTGGCATGAACTCACACTGAATAATGGAGAAAACAAAGGCATGGGTGGAAAAATCTGTGGCATTTCTACAATTTCTATTACACAAACTATTAATCCAAGTTATTACAAAAGCATGTGGCGCAAAGCCCATTTTCTCTTAGCTACTCTTCAAAATGGGAAAGCCAAGAAACTGTGCTGTTTATTTAAAGTCTCTTCACTTTAATTTATCATGAAATATATATAAAAAATTTCCACACGCCTAAGTCGGAACAAAAAGTAAAACATTCAAAACAACTGATGCCTATGGATAAGGAGAGCGCTGTAATCAACTCTTCTACTCAGATGCAGCATTTACTAAACAGAGGATCAAAATATTTAAAGGAGACAGGAAGCACCACGCAGTAAACACAGGTAAACCGTGGATACCTCTACCCACTCCGGAGCTGTCACTGCGAGTCTGGAAACCACAACTAGTGTACACTTCCTGTTTGTTTGCCTTTCAGAACAGAAACTCAAACTTGAAGATTTGTAAGCGGTGCATGTATTATGACTATTTCAAAATCACCCAGATTAAATGAATTTGGAACGTTGTGCATGATTTTAAGGACCTGACAGGTTTCCTTCATTGGAGACAAAACACATCTGCAACCACTACTACAGCTCTTTGCTGTTTCCTGTTACTTTGCATGTTGTAGATAAGATACCTACAGAGGTAGGGCAAAGTAAATGTATCCAAGAGACAGAGTAGACGAGTGTTTACATTGTGAAAACTGAGAAGCCTTTTGTGTAAAGTCTGAGCTTTAAACAGCAGTTTCTTTTTCTTTTCATTTCTACGTGCATGAAAGTATACACCTGCCTCCTAACAGACGCACACTGGATGTCGAAACCAACCAAACTGTACCTCGCAGTATCCCAACGGTGCACATGGGAGTGATGAATGTGCACAGAATTCTGAGTGCACCATCCAAACCCAGCAGAGAAATTATCAATATTACCATCCTCAGCTGTTCTGTGCAATTACAGCATGCTGGGCCATTACCACCACCAAAAGCAACTATGTGGTATGAGATTTAAGCAATGAGAATTTATCTTCTACTGCATCTTGATGGTAACTTTTAATCTGCAGAAAATGGGTATGTGGGGTACTTTTGGGCTGTGGCATTTGCATTTACTAAAATGACTTATTTAGTATATTTTTCTTAAATATCTTCACCTTCATATAGCAAGATGTAGGTATGACAAAACATTTTTTACTGATTCTGTGAAGGCTGGGTTTATATATGCTTGAAGACCCTAAAGAGTACAATGAACTGGGTTAATGCACACATCACAATTGTGTATGAAAACTGAGAAAGTCCAATATCTCCAGTGGCGTTTATCTTGTCAGTTTAAGAGCATTTATTGCTCACCATTGCCTGAATTTACTTTTCCACAGCCTACCTTCATGTCCAACATCATCCAACACAAATAACAATATTACAGTGGTAACAAAGTATTTGATTCCTCCAACCAACAACACCTACTGTCTCCCTAAAATGATAATGGCTTCCAGCTGACAAAACCCCAAATTTCTTAGAAAATTTTAACATTACATCAGACCAATAAAAAAGAAGTATTCTTTAATACAACCATTTTATGTTCTGGTCTTCATAATTAAGGGGAAGCAGGCTTTTCACAGAATAAATCAATGACTGGAAAGTTGAGTGGAAGAAAAAAAAAGAGTAAAAGAAAAAGGTGAACAAGCAAGAGAAATGACCTTTAAAAAGCTCATTTGAGAGTTTGGAGAAGATTCAAAAGCCAAAGGCAGAGTGTTAAGAGTCACCACACAGACATATCTATGTCAAGCCATTCCTGAACACTAAATGTTCGAAGTCTTCCCCGAATACTAGAAGATGCTCAAAGGTCTGACATCTTGTTTCTGGAGAAAGTCAATTTTGCATCTTATTTGGAAATCAAGTTTCCAGAGGAAGACTAGAGAAGCAGAGACTCCGGCGTATTTGGAGGGCCATGCCATCTGCTGGTGTTGATCCATTATGTTGTATGAAGTCCAAAGTCAGAGCAGCTGTCTACCTGGACATATCAGAGACATCCCTACTTCCTTCTGCATACAAACTTTAGGGAGAAGCTGATTTTATTTTGGGGACGTGTCTACACTGCCGAAAGTGCCAAAACCTGCTTTAGTGACCTCCTGTTTAGAAAACCCTTATTTTAATAACATTATGTATTCTTGTTTATTTATGTATAAATACATTTATTTATTTATTTATAAGTAAATAAATAAATAAATAATACAATTTTAGGTTTTCATTAACTGTGAGCCATAACCATCATATTTAACAGAAATAAACACTTGAAAAATATATTTTTTTTATGTGCAATGACTCCACATAACACATAAGTTCCACTTTTTTTTAAATAAATTAAAGGAAATAAAGTTTTTGATGACATTCTGATAGATGCACCTGCAGATTGGGTGAACAAATGAAGCTGAACTTTTAAAGGTTAATCTTTCCCTTTATCCATCTCTCCATCACACATTTGGGAGAATGCACCTTTACTGACACTGAAACAGGGGTCTTAAGGGGGAAAGAAACATGTTGGGCCATACACATGGGTGGGGGTGTCTGGCTCTAATCTTAGTGCTGCAGCACGCAGACATCCTCTCCTCTACAGATAAAGTATATTCTGCGGTCAGCCACAGTAAATAAGACGAGGACTGCATGTCTGACACAGAGGAAACAGAAGACAGGACAACACTAGTGCTAGCTGTCACTAGGATATGAAAGGTCACATCAATTATTATTCATCTAAATACTCTCATCTATGTAGCCATAGGCGAGAGCTGTTGCACATTTAGCTTTGAACATGTTAGTCTTTTTTTTTTTCAGACACTGCAAAAAAACCCACAGGTGTTCTTGTGAAACTCCAAGATGCTGCAAGAGTTTCACTTCTGAGTAACATTTCCTCTGCCACGTAATTTTAGCATTACTTGTTGCACGAAAACAGGAATTCAAACCTTGAGCCAATGATATTAAACAAAAAATAGAAAAAAAAAAAAAAAGTCTCCTTCTTGGCAGTTGGGCTCTCACTCTTTCAGTCATTCCCTGCGCTGTGTTTTAAGACTGAACAATTATCTTTTAAATGCAAAATACTTTTAAAGTTGTTGTTTTTTTCTGAAAGGACCACTGTGATTTCAATTGTTTATACATAATTTAATCCTCCTGTTTAAAATTTCCATAAAATGTATTTATTTATTTATACTAGGATGAGATACAGTTTCAATTGGGTGATTTTCTGTTCTAATCAAACTTTAATATCATTGGATAATGATATTAAAGTAAAACAAGTAGTCTTTCTGTCAATCGAAGCACAGAAAATAAGTCAAAACACTAAGTTCAATTTCTTATTATATTGTGCCATTTAAATAATAAATTGAATAATAATAATAATAATTATTATTATTATAATTAATACTATTGTATAAATATGTCATCTAAAAATAATATATCTAATTTTAAAAAGTAAATTTACCCTTCCGTTGAGTTCAATTTTATTTTATTTTACTTTATATTATTTTTACTTCATTTTAACACCCGCACTCACTCGTCAAACATGCCAAAAGAGCCAGGCGCATGTACTCACAGCCCTTTGTCTCCGTATGTATTGTAGAACATCATATGGTTACACGCCTGGATCCACCCGATGGTCCATGTCTCTTTGGCCGCCACAGGCGGCACCAGGAGACGCGCATGAGCTCGGAAGTGCGGCGTCCGGTAGCGCAGGACCACGCCGGACGCCTCGTCGATGCTGGTGGGGTTGGAGTCGATGGACGTGTTCAGCTCCAGGACGATAACGCTGTCTCGGAAACTCTTGGGCTTACACTTGAGGCTCTGGATGCAGCCCATTGCACTGAATTGTAACACAGTCCACAAAAGCGCCCAAAGCTCTGGAGAAGGAGGCGGAGGAGAAGAAGAAAGACGCATGGAAACAGCAGGAAGAATCACCATGAGTTTGGAACCTACACGCTCCTTTCTTCCTCCCCAACCCTCCAAAAAACAAAACAAAAAACAAAAACAAAAACAAAAAAAGGATCTACGAAACCAAAACGCCTTTATAGATCAAGAGTGACAAAAACTTGTCATGCGTTGATCCGATACTGTCACAGGAGAGGAAGGCAAGCCAATAGAAACGCTTCACAGCCGCAGAGCGCATGCTTTCCGGTGCGAAAATGCAACTTCACTTGCAGAAGTTGGGCATCGCAACTTTTCTGACGCGTGAACCGATGGCCGCGTACTGTCAAGATACACAACAACTGCATGGAAAGGGGGATCTAGAGATAGTTTTGACAAAGATCGTTGAGAGGCTGGTGATAATTCTGACCTAAATTATTAAAAGAACTACTAATGTTACATCTTGGAGTCAGATTTCTGTTTGTATAATTCATCAGAAGGTAATCCGCAGGAAGACGACGACGTCCAGCGGGTGACATGAATCATGATCAAAGACCGCTGTCGTGGATCAGTTCTAACTGAAGTGACTGTCTGAAGCACGTTCAGGCTACAGTCCACATGTTCTTAATTTAGAGTCCCAATTCCGCATGAAAATGTGATTTAACGAGTTAAGACAGCTGTATGTCGGATTAAGGGTTCGTGCAGTGTGAATGCAGGAGTTTTGTCTATTTATAGCTGATTAAAAAACAAAAACAAAACCAGCATGCAAAACGAGGTCTACCTATAAAACAATAGAGTGTAATAGATGCAGTGTCTTCAGCGGTGCAACATTCCTGGAGTATACAGGAGCAAGGCGTTGACTCGCACAGTTCTTGGGTCTGAGAGGTAATTCCGTTATCCCTCTCCCGTTATTCTTCTCCACAGCGGCGGCTGCGGTAACCGTCCCGCCGACAGCGGAGAGCCATCCCCGGCAGAGTTTAAGACTACATCGGCGACATCCAGAGGACACTGCAGGGTCAACGATTTGGCCCCTGTTCCATCGGTAACACAGGACTGTATTAAAAAAAAAACACACAAAAAAAAAACCCGAGACACTAAAGTCCGAAATAAATAAATGCAAAAGATGACAGACCTAATCCAAACAATGCATCTTGTCACATTGTTGAAGCCAGTGGATCGCTTGCTAGCATTTCGGGCTGTTGTGCAGCTGCTGGAGTCAAATTCCTGAACGAGCTGTCAGATCTCTGTCACCGTCCCATCGTAACAACGGCAGGTTCACCCCGCTGCTCGCAGAGCCGCCGGAGAAGCAGCTTTATAAGCATCTCCATGACGACACTTCCGCCTCGAGCAGTGAGCACGCTGGGAAATGCAGGCAGCATGAGGTTCAACATAATTACTGCATAATAGACAGCTCGCTATGTATTTTTTTTCTTTTTCGCTTTCAAAAAAAACAAACAAAAAAAACAACAAAGTGCCACATGATGCAACTTTTTTTCTCCTTTTTCCACGTTACAATCCCACTAATTTATTGTATTTGATTGAGGGTTTTTTTTTTTTTTTTTAACAAAACAACATGAAGTAGCATATAGGTGATGTGAAAGGGAAATGATTTTCAAAATCTTTTGGAAATAAGAATATAAAAAGTCAATACTTTGTAAAACCACCTTTAACAGCTAACCCTAACATATAAATTGATACTTTTGTCTGTTGTTCTAATGTTCTTACGAAATTTAATCAAAATCATTCAGGCTACATATTGGGTTTCTTGTGGCTGTCTTTGAAAACTGCTTTTCTTCTTGTGATAAAGAGTAACGCTACAAAATGAGAGACAGTTCACTGGGGGTATGAATACTTCTGTAAGGAACTGTGCTATCATTGACCTCTGGGGATGGGTTAATCATAATTAAATGCACATCAATTTTTTTAAAAAAAACCCATCTGTGTTATTAGCAAAATGTGGCCCTATTCAAAAATAATTCTGAAAAGGCAAATTGTTTTTTTGTTTTAAGAAAATATCAGATGTTGTGAAATGGCGGTGAACTTTATATTTTGCAAAGTTTTTAGTTCTACTATTGTGATCGCTGAAATTGTAACTGGCCTATTTTGCCCAACCTTAGTTTGTAAAAGTATAATTTAAGTTCTAAACTTTATTTGCACTTATGTGGGGTATATTTGTCAAAATTTCCATTTTCTATTTAATACTGTTATAAATTCCTAACTTACTTAGTCACTGTCAAAAAACCGAGATGTAATAAATAATAAGTAGGACATAAATATGTCTCCTGAAGTATTTTAAAATACCATACATTTATTGAGTAAGGACTTAAATCCCAAACTAATAATAATAATAATAATAATAATAATAATAATTTCAACTATTATTCATCTAGTTCTTGATTACTTTACTGCAGATCAGCAAGACATAATTAAAACTGTCACTGCCTTTTCAACCATTGTTTGTGATGGGTAGGGTTAAGTGATACAATAAAGGAACATTGCAGAAATTATTAGAGAAATAGTGAAATAATTTGGAGAATATTTGACTTGGAAAATAAAATGTGTTTTAAGCTTGTTAAAATTTGTATTTATGAAATAAATTATGCATTTGTTCTATATTCCAGTAATAATTTACCCTAATTATTAATTAATAAAGGTTGTTGGGGTTTTTTCTTAAAAATTGTGGTGTTTGGAGATCCATAAGAAATGAGCCTATCAGCTTTGTGTTGTGGGTTTTTTAAGCACCTTGGAGAACTCCGCTTTACGTCAGGGCGCGCCACTTAATCTGAATCGTGGTTGTGCGTGAACTACGTCAAAAATCTGCGCAGCAGCACTAGATGCAGCGCCAACACAGCTGCATTGTCTTCTGCCTTTCTTTATACTCTCTCGGGTTTCGCTACATCCAGAACATGGCGACTCGCTCCCAGGATGTGAGAGGTGTGATGGAGGCTGCGGGGAGGATCTGATGTCGGAGGTGAGACCACAGCGCCGCGGCTTGCGAGTTTCTTGCACATTTTACGCAGAGCTGTGCTGTATTGTTGTGCCTAACTGAAATGCTCATGTTGATATTTTTATTTATTTATTTTTGTGTCCATGCTGCAAGTCGGGTTTCACGGGATTGGCTGGAAGCTGATGCCATTCAGTAGCTGCGCTCTGCCCGTCTGCGTGATATAAACAACATGGACATCGCGCATTCCCCACACACTAAATATAGCTATTAAGGCCACAGGAGGGGGAGGACTGGTGTTATTCCGAGACAGTGGGCGGTCGTGGTAAACTCCAGCCACCTGAATTACCTTCCGGGGATTTATCTTTTATTGGGCCCTCAGAAGGAAAACTCGATTCTGGCCAGACATGCCCTCGGCGAACAACGTGAGATCCAGGGCGCGGGAGAGGAACAGCGTCCTGAGCAGACCCGAGTTCATGTCTCTCAATCATCAGCCCCTCCGCGGCGGCTCCGGGCCCCCGGAGAACCGCTGCGGTCCTAAACGCGCGCCTCAAACCAAGCACCAAGCGATCCAGAAGAGCGAAGAACCTACCGACGGCGGCAGCAAGGACAGAAGAGAGTCCACCAAGATGCCAGAGGAAGACTGCATGCAGCTCAACCCTTCCTTCAAAGGGATTGCAATGAACTCCCTCCTCGCCATTGACATCTGCCTGTCCAAACGAATGGGGGTGTGCGCTTCCACGTCGTCCTCCTGGGGAGGCTGCAGGTCCATGGTTGCCCTGCTAGCGCTCACGGGGCACGGCATCACGTGGATCATTGGCACTATCGTATGTCTGACACGGAGCAACACTCTGGCTGGTCAGGAGGTCCTGGTCAACCTGCTCCTGGGTAAATAAATACCACATCACATTCACCAAGTTGCAACACAGCGGATCTTTATTTGGGAGTGATTCTGATTCACGTCCACTTTTTGGTGCTTTATTTCTTTGTCTCGGGCATGAATTCTTATAAAATCCTATACATCAGCTAAAATGTTTTAAGCTAATAACCTTTGGTTTAAGGGTTTATTATAAGTGTTATAATCAGAAATTTATCATTGTTTCACTAAAACAGTAACATGGGTAAAAACAGCGATCAATGGTACTGATTCTCGCACTGTGAGCAGAAAATTCTAAATTAAATGGCATTTTTAAATAACACAAAAAACTGTTGTTTTCACCAGGTCACAGTTAAATCAAGGATCAGGATAGGATATATACAGTATTTATAGGCTCTATATTTTTTCTATATTTGTATGAGCAAAAAGTATACAGTGTATAGCGACACCAAAAGCTTCTTATGTTGAAGAAAAGCATTCCATAGCATGATGCTGCCACCACCATACTACACCATGGGAAATGTGTGTCCAGGATGATGTGCAGTGTTACTTTTTTGTTCCATAGATTTTTCTAATGCAAGTTCAGTTTTAAGTTTTATAATAAACATGTTTGCTTTGTTTCAACGCTTGTGGCAAACTGCAGTTGGAAATTCTAATGGATTTCTTTCAACAACGGGTTTGTTTTTGCCCTTCTTTGACAAAGGCCAGATTTGCGGATTGCGCATCTAATAGTAGGCATTAATTAATTAGTCATTATTCAACCTGAACTGTGGTATAAGGCAGCTCCTCCAGAGTTGCACGGTCCACTTCACTGCCTAAGTGATTAATTCTGTTCTTGCAGGTTGGCCATGTTAAAGTAGGTTTGCAGGTCCTCACCTTTTGTATCTGAATGACTGATGGAACCAGTGCTCTGTGAGAGCTTCAAAGCTTCTGACATACTGCTTGTGTGAGTCAGTCACATAAAATTCCCATTAAAATACATTCAAATTTGTTGTTGCAAAGTGACAACATGTTGAAAAGGTTTAGGGATATGAGTATTTTACAAGGTCCATGCCTACGACATGCTCAAAATAATGCAAGCTCCAAAATAATGCAAGAATATCTTAAAAACATTCAAGTGTAGAGTGAAATCTTGGAAAATCCCTTCTTTTTGCTTGGTTTTAATCCCAATGTGAAATCCTGCTTGTGTAAAGGCTTTAACAATCTGCATAAAGTTTATCAATTCAATATTTGGAATATGTGAATCAAGAGAAATGTACTTGCACAATGAACAATAACTCTTGTATTTAGCAATTTTAAAAATAATTTTATTGTCAAGAAGTATGATAGTTTGCTATCTTTTACAAAGTTCAATTTTATCTCAAATAAATTTGTACTTTGAAACTTTGGCTTTGTTTTTAATGTACAGCTTACTGCTGTACATTAAAAACTGCTTAGACGACTTTCGAAAATATTTTAGATTTTTTGCAAAGGACTCAAAACATAGCTCAGACAGAAACAAGAATCCTGACATTCCTAAAAAAAAAAAAATTACATTTCACAGTTATCAACATCATTCCCATATTGAATTTATTTTTGGAAACATAAGATGGACATCAAACTAAAAATGAGATATTTCCCAATTAATCAAAAACTTTAATGGCTTAATTTTAATCCAGCAGAGCAACACGCCTGAAACCTAAGCAGTGAAAAGCTTGTTTGCATTATTTAATTTTTAGGTTGTGTCATGTTCAGACTCGTAAATAATTTTAAATGTCCTTTTTTTTTTAGCCTGCACCAAAAACAAAGCTTGATCTTTTCAGAATCATTCAGACATCTGTGTGTTTGCAGTCACATGCATGCAGTCGAATGCCCAGTCTCAGCACAAGATACAGATTAATCACATTGAAAGTATTACAAATCTACTCACTGAGGCCATGCTGGAACTGATTGGAAGCCAACAAATCTCTGGATTTGGGACACTGTTGCATTGTGTTTGTGGTATTATTTGAGCTCCAGTGCTTGTTCATTATTTGTTTCTGTTTTTTTCATTTTTGTTCAGGAGAAAACCCACAAGCAGAAGCGACAGAAGTGGGGAAGTAATATTTAATGGTGACCGAAAGTGTTTTAGATTTTATATATTATATTAGTTCAGTTGAATATGATACACTTTTTTTTCCAGTTGTGTTGTTTTGAAACTATCACTTCCCTTTTTTATGCAGAGGAATTTGCATTATTATCAATCACTGTAGGTTTGGCAGAAAGCGCAATAAATAGTTTATTCAGTTTTATTAAAATTTCTCAAAATTTGCAAAGGCATTCAATTTTCTGAATGCCTTTGAACACAACATATTTGCCCTAATTATAATCAGGTTGTATTGAAAATCTGTTTGTTGGAAAGCCGATGCTTTTTTACTCCTCATGTTTTGGTATTTTTAAAATAAAATTTTAATATCTGAATCTTTGTAATAAAATTGAATATTTGAATATTTAGATATAAAAAACACATTTTGAATGCCTTCCAGAGTCATTCATATTTATAAAACTTCTATCACCTTTGCACCCTTCACTACTGAAATTGCAATTGCATTTTATGGAAATTTTATGTGATAGACCAACACAAAGTAATGCTTAATAGTGCAGTGGGAGGAACTTACCCACCCACCTCTTCAGTCTGTTAAACCACCTTACGTTCCAGCTGGAAATGTTTTGGGCCATATCAGCTATCTGTCAGAGAGTGAATTTGTTTGCCCTTTTCTTTTTGCTAAATTGCACAAACTAATCTGGATAGGATGAAGAGGATCTCTGAACATCAAGTCTTGCCACAGATTCTCTTGGGGCTAGACAACTAACAATATATGTCATAATGGACACATGATCAATATTTATGTTTGATAGAATATTCAATAATTTCACTTAGCTCCAATCCAAAGCACGCAGCATTCTGGGGGATGTAAGCAGAGGAAAGACTAGCTGTTCAAAGTCTCACTGCCAGCTTAGCAAGGTTTGTGGCATTAGCTAACTCACTCCCTCTTTGGTTACCTAGCAATAACCTGTTGAGTAACATGTGCAGCAACAGTTTAAGCTTCCCCCACTGTGCCTCATTACTACTTAAAAATAAACAACAGCAGCATGGAGTGAAAATTGTGGATAAAACAGGAAAGGTCATGCCGCCAGTTTGGCACTATTTCAGATATCTACAACAAACAAACAAAAAAAAAAATCAATTTCTATCAATATTGACTGATATGAGACACTTATATTGTGGTACATTTTTCAACCAAACCATCCAGCGCTATTCTGTTTTGGATTAAGGTTTGTACTTTGACTGGGCCTTTCTAACAAATGAAGATGTTTTGATTTAAACCATTCCCTTGGTAACTCTGGCTGCATATGTTCTGTCTTGTGGCTGGAATAAATGTCATTATGAGAACGCTGAATCAGGGCACCAAAACCAGTTTGTCAAACAGTTGATTTTAAGTGTGTGACGATGGCAGCCGTGAAGTTGGAGATAGCAAAGGGGACATGGATATTTCTGGGACTGTCGCTGAGTTATAAATACTCTACAAATCTCTGGCATGCGAACTTGGAGCAAATGTTGCTTGGTATTATTGTATGCCACACTGGTTATTCTTAGTCACCAAGATATCTGTTTACACATTTATTCCAGTTGTTTTCAGACTCAGCAGGATTGCGAGACCTTAAAAAAATGAAACAAGTACATGCAGGTTCATAGCCTTTAAAAATTACTTGCAGGACATTGTACAGCTTATCATAACCTATGTGAAAGTCAGATTACTGCTTGCATGCTTGAACAAATACATTGATTGATAACTTGAAATATTCCAAGAAATGAGAGAATTGCTAAGTGACATTAACCTCAACTGAAAAACAAAGGAATTAAAAAATAGAAACGCTGATAAAATACACCTAGAAAAGTGTTACAACTGACTGCATGTCATCTGTTTTAACCAAAAACATTTGGTAAACTACAGTACAGACCAAACGTTTGGACACACCCTTCTCATTCAATGGGTTTTCTTTATTTTCATTACTATGAAAATTGTGGATTAAATTGTAGAAAAACCTGACAGGGCACAACTGTGAAGTGAAAACCATTTCAGGTGACGACCT
>CAEFZX010001230.1:0-74318 GCA_903066825.1 Alfaro cultratus | reverse complement strand
AATATTGTTTATCTGGAATGAATTTTAGATCTTTGAGTCCATCTCATGAAAAATGGGAGCAAAAACAAAAGTGTTGCATTTATATTTTTGTTGAGTGTATGTGGCATATTTGTGTTCAAATAAGAAGGTTGTTTCTGAGGGTAAATGAGACTGTCATCACTAAACAATGATAAAACAGTTTAGCCAGTTCATGTCAAGTCACTTTATTTACGAAGAACCATCAGTTTAGGCTACTTTTAATTTATAAAAGCATCAGCTTAGGCAGATTTTTAAAGTCAGTGAACACAAATGGGTTTTAGATGCATCAATTACAGTGGAGCCGCTGTATTTGCAAAGGCTGAGGACCACAGTTGCCCTCTAAAAACGCTTGTAGCCGCCTACTCTAACCACCAAATATGCATTAATGTCAACAGTGGAAGCCATTGTAACACTGCCACAGATGTTACATCTCTATATTCTACAGACTCCTGGTGGTAGAGCCAATCAGCGCCTAGGACAATGAGTGGTTCTCCCTAGATTGTCTGCTTTGCACATGCTAGCCAAAAGCATGTCAAGTAACACCGTACCTATGAATTTTTGTTTCCCAATCTGCATTTTATTTAAAATCTTTTAAAAAATCCATGAATGGGCAATCTTCTGCTAATAATTTGGAGTAACATTCCACAGAAAGATGAGTAAATAGGTGAATTTGTAAATATGGAACCACTAATAGGCAGTAAGGTAGGTGAATAAAGCCGATTCAAACTCGGTGTGTCCGAGTTGTTTGCGGTTGCAGTGCGACAAGATGCTGATGAAGTTCCACTGGCATGAACACTTTCACAAAGAGCTGAAAATTTGTCACTTGGTCGATGGTAAAGGACGTCAGAGATCACATGGAAAATGAGAAAGAAATGAAATGCAATAGAAGTTCTTGAGACTTTTATTCCACCCCTCTTGTATTATGAGTGACTGCAGTTCCTGCGGGACGCCGCTACTATAGACTTTTCCTGACTTGAATTTCCAATTGGAATCCGTCCACAAAAAGTCACTGGTTGGAGTGGTAGCAACCTTACCCCCAAGCGCCCCGCAGACAATTCCCTTTGTCTCCAAAATGGTAAATGTAAGTATTCCTCACTGCCCTGTGCCCCTCTGTGTGTTTGGCAAAAGTAAGGCAGACACTGCGATTTAAGTTGGATCTGCTTTATGTGATAATTTTTCTCCGATTCAGCATTCCAAGGCCCGGAGGGTCATTTCCTTATGCATTACATTCAGTTCTATCAGAGACGTTTCGAATGCTGTTTGCTGGGTTCATTGTAGATTCAAATTAGCCTCGATTTACTTTCATTTTCTCCAGTTTTACCGTGATTCTCCTGCCTCTGTCGCTCGTGTTCCCATGTAACCCGCCTTTCACAAGCAGGTAACAACAACAAAAACAAAGCAAATGAATAGACTAAACAATCACAACTTACAAAGTAGTTGTCACCATCCTTTCTCCGTACTTTTCACGCGTTCCCCTGCACAAACACACAGAAACCGACTCGGGAACATAAACAGACCGACAGCGGATGAGGGATTAGGGAGGCAGAAAGGAGGACAAACAAAGATGGAGATAAAAGAAGAGGTGTGTCCGAGTTGTCAGTAGGAGTGAACTGCTGCGCTTCACTTTGTCGTCCCTTTGTAACTCTATAGCCCACATACCAAAGTCATCACTCACTTGAGTTTCTTTTTCTTGTCTTTCTCATCTTCTGATCTTACAATCCCTCTCTTTTTATTCTGTTTTCAGTTGCGAATTATTTGTTGAAATACCGACCAGCCGACATCCTTCTATGCCGCCTGCGTTAACTTAAATTGATGTGCTGTGAAATACAGATCAGGCTTTCCACCCCTGTGGACGTCTGCGCTCGCCACAGAGGATTTTAGATGGGAAGACCTTCTAAGCTTATTTTGAAGTCATTTTGAAGCCAATCTATTCATTTTCTATATCCATCTGCTGCATAAAGAAGACATTTTTCTCAGCCGTCATTGGCTGAGTGGCAGGTTACCCAGTGGACATACCACAGAGTCTCAGGTGGTCGTCAGAAACCTCATCTGGATTATGTTTCTGATGCCGATCTGGTTCCTTTGAGTGTCAAAACAAATATGATATTGTAGTACTGCCTATACATTCCAATGATAACACTACATTTCCTCAGTTTTGTAGGCAATATCTCTATTTGTTTGTGTGCCAGTAACAGATTTTTCCCCCAACTAGATCAAATGTGCAATAGAGGGTTAGGTTATTAAAGCTGACGTCATGTCACCCTCTTCATTTGCTTATTGAGAACTATACGCAGTCATATTCTGTAAAATGGAAGATATGTCTTGTTTTTTATTCTTTTTTTATTGCTCTGATGCAATATGCTAGTTTTAAATGTCATGTTTGCATTAGCTTTAAGTGGAAGAATCATAATAAATATCTAAAGTAATGTGCTTCACTTAGTTATACAGTTCCTAAAATAAATGGGCTTTTCAGTCATAATAATGTTTGCATTTATTTATTTATTGTGTATGTAAATAATTTTTAATGTATTATTATTGGATAAACTACAAAAAAGTTTTTTCCATAAGCCTTGCAAGCTAATGCTGCAGCTAAAAAAGTCATTGAATCTAATACTGACCATTTAAAAACTCCTCAATCTGATTCTTGCGATTGGATTGGAAAATTTCCACCTCAGATTTACACACGTTCAATCTCCAATTCTTAACTTCAAATTCCATGTTTTTTCATTTTTAACTGTGTGGTCATGTGGTTTTAAAATAAACAACAATGAAAGATCAGACAATTGAGCAATTTTGTGCTGTAAACGTTTAAACTTCATTGCAGCGCAAATCCCATATCACAACTCGGCAGCAAGTCAGCAGGATTCAGTGGATAAATCGTCATAATTATCTCGCCTTAAACAGTGCAGCAGATATTATCAGCACCAAAACTTACTGCTGTCGTTCCTTGTGTTTTTCAATTATGTTTCAGTTTATGGAAAATGCTCAGTATAAAGCCTCGTGTCCGATTGTGAGGAAGTGTGGGCAAAATTTGTGATAAGCAATATAAATGCTAAACTTGTATAGCATTCAGCAGCACATAGTAGGCCCTATTATTTTCCTAGATTTCATTCTAGGTGACTGGTACTTTTTTTTTTTTACATTGAAACCAGCAACAAGTACCTATATATATTTCAAAAATGCATGATTTCATGTAAAATAAATGGAAGTGCGGGGAATATTCCTCTGAAATATTTACAGCAATGAACTTACCGCAATATGTGCTGCAGCTCTGTTTTCTAGTTAGCTTTAGAGATCTTTTAACATCCTTGCCATCTTTTTCTCTGTGTGCAGAGGCAGAAGACACATGGGTCCTCATCCAACCCTGATAATCATAGTTTGAGTGGCTTTTAATTTTTTAAAAGTGGATAATTTTTTGAAGTGGACAATAGTCAAATCGTATAGGTTGGTGAAGGGTTGACAGTTAGTTAGGTTAATGGGCATTTGCAGTTTAGAAGATGTTTATGTGTTTGTGTCAGGATGACTGTATGACCAGCTTATTGTGCATTTTATCTGGATACTTTCCAAACAATTATGAGACCTGGAAAAATCCCAGCGACTTATCACTTTAAGTCACATCTTCACCACTAGGGGCACCAACAAGCATCAAACTTGTGTCTTTGAAACTGGTTTGTAAAAACAGATGATTGGCTAAGTCTTATTGGCCACTTCCATGTTATTCTGTTTGAATATAAAACCACTGATGACATTACATTGAATCCTGTGCTTGTCTTTTGTGGCTGGGGTAAAATAGTCAGGAAAATATGTGACCAGCAGGAAGAGGTGTGCGTGGATGGAGGCGGGAGTCGGAGGTTTGGGGGAGGTGATCTGTCGACACTTTTGCAGACAAATGCCTTGCTTGACAAATGTCTGAAAAGAGCAGAAACATGAGAGGATGGTTCTTAACAAGAGGGGGAGCGTGAACTGGGAGACGATAAGGAAGCACATCTCAACACATGATGTTTTTTTTTCTACTTCACATGCAACCTGCTCAGTTTGTGCACTGCTTTCTGTTGGGATCTAAAATGCATGTAAATGCGGCTTGGTAATGTTCGCGGAGCACAGTGAATTTTACATAGGCCTTTTTATGCTTATTATAAACCTACACTGCAAAAATGCTAAACGTTACTCAGTGTTTTTGGCCAACCTTCTAGTGCAAATATCACAGCAGAAATACTGCAAAACTAACAAGTAACTTTTCAACACAATATAGAAGCTTATTTTGAGTCAAAATTTCCCTTAATATTGATTATTCACATGCAACCTGCTCAGTTTGTGCACTGCTTTCTGTTGGGATCTAAAATGCATGTAAATGCGGCTTGGTAATGTTCGCGGAGCACAGTGACTAGTTATGAGTTAGTTATTATTATTATTATTATTATTATTAGTTAGTTAGTTATTAACTAGTGACTAGTTATGAGTGAAAAAAAATCTGCTGGTGGAACCTGTACTTTTTTTTTTGTCTTGTTTCAAGTGTATTTGGACTAGAAACACAACCAAAAACACTTTGGTAATGTTTTTGTGTTTTTGCAGTGTGACAATGAGCAATTACAAGAGTACTCATTCAACAAAGACGATCAAAGACTTAGAAAAGAAGAAGAAGCTCCATGTCATCCCCATCACTTCTGTGGAAAAGTAGCCGACATGACCAGCAAACTCCAGCTAATGCTTTAAAGCTGGAGTTGAGTAGTGAGGCCCTGGCCTGGCCCCGCGGTTTTCGGTCAGCCGCAGTCAGGCTCCTGATTGGTTAGAAGTGAAGTATAGGAATTCAGCCTAAACTCCACCCCTGCGTCCTCCTCCTCTTCCTCCCAGCCGCTGATGTACGACGGCATTCCCTGAGCGTACACACACATGTCTCACTCGCCTTTCCCTTTGAGAGAGAGAAAGAGAAAGAGGGGGCTGTACAGCGGGGAGTTTCAGACATTTGAAGACACAGAGAGACACAGACAGGAGACAAAGAGAGGACTCTCTGGATCTCTTTTGGTGTGTGTCTTTGCATGTGTGTGTGTGTGTGTGGGAGAGAGAGAGAAAGAGAAGAGGAGAATTTCTCACTCTTTTTCTTAGTGATTCTGAGAAGGGGGAGGATCTGAACACTGCTAAGAGTCAGTACCCCTGCAGGAGTCCACAAGACCAAACACTCCACACACACACATTTACTGGAGAAGCACACACTTCTCCAGTTCATCTACAGCTTCTGTAGCCTGGCTGAATCACAGCAAAAGATCAGGACCCTGGAAGAGGGGAGGAGAATAATTCGGACTTACTACTTGTTGCTCTCTGCTGTTTTTTTTTTTTTTTGGGTGGATTGTATTGAGGATGATTTTCTTTCTGCTCTCTCAACGACTGTGGGACCTTGTCTGAGGTGAGCCCTTCACTCTGCTTTGCATTTTTTCTTCTTTTCTGCCTCTCTCTCTTCTTTCGTAGCCCAACGACTCGGTGAGACGAAGGAATCCACGAGTCACAACTCTTTTTGCTTTTAGGTTTTTCCTGTCTCGAGGATCGGAAAGAGTTTTCCTCGTTAACGTCTGAAACGGAAAGAGCGTTGCAGACATTATTGCCCTGATCTGTCAGAGAAAGCAGCAGGTTGGAAAGGAGATGTGTCTCCCATGAGGAGAAGACACAAAGAGCTGTAACATGCGATCTTTGAAGAAGAAAAAAAAGTTATAAATGCATACCATAAATGCACATTCCTGATGTTTTTTTTGTTTTTTTTTCTCCATGTGTGTTTGTGGGAAAGGCAGAGGCAGTGTTTAAGTGCTTCGGTGCTGTGTAGTCTTCATTTATCAGCTTCAGCATGATTATAGTGTCCTTCCAGATAGCAATTGAGTTGAGTGTGCAGCCCCATAGTAACTCCACCACCAACATGTGTTTACATGCTGCAGCTTATTACCTGCTCACTGGAGGGATTGGATTGTGTCAGCAGTTATGAAAGTTATTTCTTTGGAGGTAAATGTCGGTGCTTACAGTCTACTTAAACTGCAGTGTTGTGATTTATTTTGTCTTGCATCCAAACGGGGCCCAGGCATTAAATTTTCTAAACTGTATAATTTGTAGAAGCTCAAATATTATATATATATATATATATATATATATATATATATATATATATTTCTCTTATTTAAGTAACGGTGCAGGGCTTTGTGTCCGGAGAACCAGGGTGGACATTGTTGTCCTATTATTAGCACAATCCGGGGCCGGCCGGCAGCTGTGGGGAAGGAAGTGGACTCAGAGCAGCCGGAGGAGAGGGATTAGTGGGAATGCCGAGTGGGGAGTTCACGGTCCGACTACCGGACTGGCGTTCTCATCGCCAGAGGAGACGATGAGTGTGTCCAGGCAGCAGGGATGGGATCGGTGTGACTCGTGAGCAGGAAGGGATGAGGTTGGAGGTCAGCAGCGGTCCAGACAAGATGCTCTGTTGTTGTTGTGGATAGCAGCTGTTGTTTGGCTGCAGGATGACCTGGTTGCTGATTTGTGTGGGCAGCTGGAGCTAAGAAGAAGTTTGCTGCTTTAAGGCCTTTGATTTAGTCTCGAGGTGTCCTTGGGACGGACACCTGAACCTCTCTTCGCCCCAAATGTGTCCATAAACAGAGTGGAAATGCAATGTCTGAGAAGAGGCACTCATACAAAACAATCAGCAAACTTTGCTGATTGAATTTCACAGCTTACATTGCCTTGTGAATGTACTTAAAACTCTTAAACTTTTCCAAATTTTTTCATGTTTCAACCCTAAACTTTAATGCATTTTACTTTGAATTTATATAAAAAAATAAACAGAAGGTTGCACATGTTGCTAAAATACATGGTTGTCAAACATATCTTTGAATAAGAATTCAAAATAACATTTATTTGTATTGCCAAATTAATACTTTGTGAACTTGTGCGCATCTTTTTTTTAGGATTGCCCTGTATTTAGCTTCCATCTATTTTCTCATCATACTTTTCCTGGCAAACAATCCCCACAGTATAATGCTGCCACCACGATATTTTCCCATAACGATTGTATGTTTAGCGCAATAAAACTGCTAGTTTGTTCATGAGACCAAAAAGTTCAAACTTTCTCATGTGATTAGAAGTGCAAACAGGATTTCTTACCATATGTGGAACCCTCAACTATTAGTTGCAAATTCAGTTACCTACTTCTTTTGAAGGTGATATATAAATACAATGATGATTCAAAATACGGGTTAATAGATGGCTCTGTACAAGACAAATTCACAAAGTATAGAATCAGTCCGAACATAGACGGATTCAAAGACAGCTACATACATTTAAAAATGCTCTTCGTTCTGAAACAATGCAGACAAGTACTGATTATTATGCCAGTTATTAAAAAGTTTATTTTTAAGAAAACTCAACCTGTTGCACCGATCCTCTGATATTCCAGAAAACATTTTCACCATCCTGTTGACAGACTCTTCAACCTGAGCTGTGGCTCTCTGCAGCTCCTCCCGAGTTACAATTAGCTAATATGGATGCTATTAAGCCCTTTCCAAGCCTGTCATTTCAAAAGGACATCCATGTTTTTGTAGGTTCCTATATGCCTGGAAAATGCATGGTACTTCCCCTTTAAGTGTTTTGCTGCAGGAAGGACTGGTGCACTTCACAAAATAGATGGCATCAGGAGGAAATGTTGTGGAAGTGTTGAATCAACATCTTAAGACGTCAGCAAGGAAGTTGAAGCTAGAAAACAAAGTGACAAATTTGTTACTCTGTGGGTTTAAGACGACAAATCATTCTGGCTTTTAGCCAGTGGAAATAGTTTTGGCAGCCCTGACACAAAACAGGACGAATTTAGTTTCTCTTAATCTTAAACAGATTGTGTCTTTTGATACATTGTATGTAATTGCACCTGGTTTCAATTGTTATCACTGTGTTTCACATACTTATGTCTGAGACACATTTCTTATACTGTTGTGTTCCGTCTATAGATGGATACATAAAAAAAAGGAAAAGCTAAACTTGTTTCACCTTGTTTTGCCAATTAACGGCGCACGCGGTGCGTGAAAAAGCGTAAAACAATCCATCAACTATCCCAAACTGCTGCTATAGGAAATGAAACAATTAAAAAGCAATTACACGTTTGGATTTTATTTATTTATTTTTGTTAGTTGACTCTTTTTTGCTTTAATTGCAACCCGAGTGGTCGCATTCATCGCATTCATCGTGAACGGCAGCTTGTTGTTTTGTGCTTGTAAATTTTAGATGTGGGGAAACCTGATAAAAACGCGAGTTGAAACGGACTGTCATTGAGGCGGCTTGCTTCGTTTTTGTAACACCTTTATCTTGAATTCCCCAGCCACTGGAAGCCGACTAAGTGTTCTTAAGCGGAGAAAGTGGAACGACTTCCTTGCAGATTGTGAATGCTTTGTGATTGACTGGTGTGATAAACTCTTGCCTCACTGGCTTAAGTGATAATAAAATCCCGGTATTACTTACAAAACACTGCTATCTCTCCATCTCTGTCCCCACAAACCTCCGCTGTGCACTCTTGTGAAATACGCCTGCAGTCCTGACAGAAAGTTCTGCAGGCAACGCACTGGCTTTGTTGCATAGTTAGCTCCGCTCGGTTATGTCGAGTGCAGCAGGAAATTTGTTTATTTAGCTGATCAAAAAAAGCGGGATTGTGAAACTGTCAAAATTCCTTTTCAGTATTGAGAAAGACTTTATCTCTCTCGTCTTGAATGTACTTGTGAAATCGATTGTTTCACTTCACCTCCATGTTCTGTCACTGTTTCATCGGTTCGGTTGGAACTTCCATCCAATCCGTTATCTCCATCTTATCCGGTGTCAGGTCACGGGTGCAGTGAGACCCAGACGTCCCTCTCCCCAGCCACTTGGGTCAGCTCCTCCGGGGGAATCCCAAGGCGTCCGCAGGCTAGCCGAGAAACATAGTCACCTCACCTCTCGATGTGGAGAAGCAGTGACTTCTGGGTGACTTGGAACCTGACCTGAAATACAAATAAAACATGTCATTTATAGAATGAAGGTGCTTGTATTTGAGTATATATCCAGGTACTGTCCTTGCAAACGCCATTGTGTTTCTCTGGCTTATCCCGGAACAGCATCTGCTGCCATTTTCCCCTTTCACTCATACAACCCGAGCCCCTGTCGTACCCCAGCTCTCTGTGAAATGGTTTGTAATCACACAGTCATGAATCACAAACACCAGAAGACATTTTTTGACAGCAGTGCACAGAATTGGATCTGGTATCCACAGTACTTTAGGTGTGGGGGTGCAGAGAGGGTGTTAAGAGAATAGAAGACATTAAACAGGTTTGGCAAGATGTACGTCAGGACTCTGTGTGATCGTTTTTGGGTGCTCACCTGAGTCTACTAATGTTAGTTTTGATTTGCATTTGTAAAGCCGTTGTCAGTGTTTCCTATCTTACCATGTAAGCATATTCAAAAGCATGTTACATGGATATAAATGTGAAGAAAGAAAGGGAGATATCAAGTACTGTCATGTCTTTAAAATTTGTTTTTTTTTTTATTTTAAAATATAGTATTTTAAGTTCCTCAAGAGAGAGAGACAATTGAAAGTTCATTGCATGTAGTTCTAGCACTTTGAATTGACAACATATTTTGAATCTTGATAGTTCCAGTTCTGATTGGTGTGGCTGGATTGAGAAGTGCAAGTACAAGCTCTTGTTTCATTTCATAATTTATTTTTTTTCCAACCATCAAAGTATGAAATGTCATTGCTGGATGGGAGCCCTATGTGGTCAGATTTTAGAGGCATTAAAAGTTTCTGTTTCAGTTTCAAGCATCTTGAAACTGAAACAGTTTCATGTAATGAAACTGCATTACAACAAACTTTTTTTTACATGATACTGAGATTTTTATTTTCTTTTTTTTTTTACAGTGGTGGAAGTGCACAGTAGATAAAATATGAAGTTTACTTTTTCATAGTCTCACAGTAACATGAGGCTGCACAGAAGGCAACATCTGCAATAGCCTGAAGCGTCTTACTTTACTAACATTCTAACTTTTACAGCTTTTTCAATATGCGATCAAACATTATTATCTTTGTCTGCAAGGGCAAAGATATATGCAGACATATCATCACTTTCTGTCTGATTACTGCACCCATCGCATACTTGACTGTTACTTCAGTCGGACATCTCATTGTTTTCTGCCCTGATAAAAGCTGATGAAATGCCTGACACAATATAGGGATGAATTTATCTTCAGGATTTGTCATTGTTTAAAAATATTTGCAAAAAACATGATGTTGGTTATTTTGGCTGGTCCTCATAGTAAGTGGAAAACAAATCCCTGATCCTTCCATCTCAGTTTTATTTGGAAGGTATTACAAAGTGGAAGCCGCACACTAACGATATGTGTGAGTAATACCTTTTAGATCTAAAACACATTGTAGGATGGAGTTCATCTTCCAAAATAAAACTAAGCTGCCAATGTGTATCAATTAGTATTTTAGCTTTTTCCCATTGTGGCTGCATTCAGGTGTTTCTACAGAGGAAATAAAATCACTTCAAAGCTCTCTTTATAATAAGACTGCAAATACACTGTGAAATATAGCCTCTCATTAATAATGCAGGTGCAATCCATATGCGGTTGATGGGGGTGAATTCCCTTCAAAGCAGATTTTTGCCCTGAACGAGTTGTCAAACGCTCCCCTGTAGCCGTGGCTAGGCGGGGCGTGTGGGCTCGCCGTGCATCTGGTCGTATTCAAGCAGGCTTAGAATCGCACTGAGCGCTTTGCCGTGTCAGCAAACACGCTGTGCTGAGCCCACCATGCCGCGCTCAGGAGTTGACACAGCCGATGCCAGTGCATCCCATATTGACAGCGTTAGCAATGACTCAAAAGTCATGACAAGAGACTTCTGGTATTTTTTGGATGTTGAGGATTCCAGTTCAGTACAAAGAATCATTCTCTCCTATTAGAGAATGTGTTAGAGAAACACCCATTGGAAATCAACGTTCCTTTAAAAGCCGTTTGCATTTTTTGAAATTGTGTGAACTTGTATTTTTATTTTATTTTTCTTACCTTTTTGGTGTGACAAAGTGTTGTTTGTTCATGAGGATGTGGACCACCCACTGAGTTTTCAGTATATCTAGTGATAGTAAGAGAAGAAAGCTGGGATAACCGGTTTTGAAATGATCTTCACCTGCTGCACCAGATGTGATATTTTTTTTTTTGGTAAAAAAGTAATAAAAAGAAAAAAAAAAAAGCCATGTGGGGAAATGTGAGGGGAAACTTGAAAGGATCACGCAGTAATAATAGCATGAGCTTAGATGAAGTATTTGTGTGAGTTTTAACCAGTCGGACTGACAAACTCCTACAAGTGCATTCGTAGAACATGAGCTGCCTTTCTACAAACTCTTGGTGTTAAAACACGTCGACTTTGGTTTTACTTTGTTGAAATTCTCCGAAGGAACAGGCAGCAGCAAGAAAATAGGGCCCCACTTCCAGTCTGATGTAAATGTCTACCATCGTATACTGATGAGGAAAAAAAGCTTGGCTGATTTTGTTTTCTGAAAATCCAGCTCTTCCTGTATCTTCAGTGACATCATCAGCTCATCATCATAAAAAAAACCCAGCAAAAAAACAAAGTATGGTGACTGTGAGAGCAAAATTAAAACAGTTAAGATGCAATAAACCGTTTTTATTATGTCTTCCTGGAAACTTTGTTTCAAAAGTGTTTAAATTATATATTTAAAAGTAGAGTAAAACAACAAACAACAACAAACTCTCATACCACAGTTGAGGTTTTTGTATCCTGTTGGCTTTGCTGCAGGATTAACTGTGTTTGCTGCTTCCTGCAAGAAAGTACACAAAGCAAAGCAGCTTGTTCTAGAAAATAACCATTTGTAGTTAGCAGTATTTTTAAAGTAACTATCTCTATTTGTTGCTGTCTATTTAGATAATCGCATCATTATGGACATGCCAACCATAATGACATGTTGCCATGTTCCCTGCTGCACCATTAACCAGTCACAGCTCAACTTAGAGCTTCAACAAATGCATGTTAAACACGCACCCAAAGGTAAACTGGATTACTACCGCAGTCAGCAGATTTTTTTTTTCCATCAGTTACCAACAGATAAAAAGAATTGAATCTACATTTGAAGCAAATACTGTACATCAACTCGTTTCAATTTAGCCACTTTCACAAGACATTTTTAGCATTTTAGTGTTTTATTTGACATATTTTTATATTTCTTGAATGTAAGACAATTTATGGTTTTAAGATGTGCCACAGAAAGTTTGTATTTGTCGTTCTGATGGTGTGCACAGAAAATAGATTGTCAAGACAAATTGCTGACTAATTTAACATCCTCATTTTTTGGGAAGGTGAAGATGATATTCATTTTATATTTATATGAGAGAAACTATCTTGATCTGGAAATACTTTTTGTCACTTTACTGAAAAGCATTTATTTATTAATTTATTTTTTTACAAATGGATGACTTTACTTCAGAGGGGAAAAATAGTCTCTTACCCTATGTAGATTTTGCATTACGTAGACCGTAAGTTTATCACATACACACACCGAGGGTGTGCGAGGAATCATGTAGGTGATGTCAGAAGGTGACTCGCATGCTGAGGCAAAACAGGAAAGAGGGGAAAATGAACTCCACTCCCAACGGCTCTCCTTTCCCTCCAGCTTACCTCGTTTCCTGCCACATACCTCTCCACATCCCATTTCTAAAGCCGACAGACACACACGCCGACACATTCCAACAAACCCGGCCCACAGCTATTTTAATCACACTCTTGCTGCCCTTTCTTTAGTTTGCGTAATTCAAATAAAGACTAAAAGTGTAGCTCAAACGGGACGCCGGCTTAAGGATTTCAGCTTTTCGACTACAACAACTGTGTCTGTACAACTGAAGGCGTCTGCGCTGTCCCAGTTAGTCGAACTCCTCCTGTGTCCTGCCCTCGATCTCTCTTAATAGCAACACACAAACAGTAACTCTGCTTAGATGAAAGTGGAGCCGTTTGATGGTGTCAATGATGCTTTTAAGCAGCAACAAGGATCAAGGGTATGTGTTAGATGGCTTCAGCTTAATTGCTTGCCTCCATTATAATCATCAGTGAGAATGCATCATGCATAGTGTTTCTGTTTCTCTTTATTATTATTATTATTATATAATGTTCCGTACATTTGACTACATTTAACTACTGCATTCTGCCAAGGCAGAAAGCGTCAGAAAGCCAAAACCTTCCCGCCAAGAAAATTAAGACTCCTCTTGTCGATCCACTCCACTTACTCTTGTTGGTGTCCCCAGACTAATCATTTGTCTCCAATTTAAGAGCACCATGCTGCTCTCTAATCTTGTTTACTAAAAAACACGAGCACAAATTTAGAGTGAGATCAACTGCAACGGTGCCAGAGAGGAATTGAATCTGGGTTGCCAGGGTGGATGTTTAAGCCAGCGGTTCCTGAGCCAAAACTTCCCGCTTTTCATTTCACAGTGCATTATATTTGTCTGATATGGAAGTATAAATCCACTCATATAGAGTTCTGGATGTCAAAGTTATTGACGCTGTAAATTGTTTTTTGTGATTATACTTTTACACTCTTTTTGCAATCCCCCTGGAAAGACAGAATTTTTTTGGTCTCAAATTAATTAAAATAAGAGTTTTAACTGATCTTCACTTCATAACATTTAGGTCAGCTGATGAGCTGACGATTGTTTTATTTCTAACAACGAACACAGCTTGTTTGTTGTTATAATTTTGAGACGTTGATTCAAGGCAAGGTCATCACAAAAGCCTTATTCATTGAAATACATCTATTTTCTTGTGAAATCTGAGGTACAATACTGTGCAAAAGTTATGTTGCAATATATAATTTTGCTTCCTATAAGCCAGACTTTTTTGTATTCATCAATCCCTAAGGATTGACTTTTTCAGTAAGTGAATTTTGCTAAAACTCAAAGTGAGTAAATCAGAAACTATCTGACACACAACTGACAAATTTGCAGGGTTTTTTCTATTTAAAATGAATACATAATTTTCTGTGCAAATTCAGTCATTGGGGTCATGATCAGAGTCCAAAAGAAATGTTACCTAAGTTGCTTTTAAATTGACATTGGCTGAATCGATCAGACATTCCTTCCTGAGTCTATTCTTTGGTCTTGAAGTGAAAGCGTGCCCTGCAGGTTCTTTAACTATGAAGGTGTAGGAAGAAGGAGCAGTAACATGTGGAAATTCATTGTTCTTTTAATGGCTGTTTGCCACAGGGGCTGTAGCTATTTGAAACTGGCACTGGAGCAAAACATCTGTGCACTTGTAACAATAAAAGTGATTATACCTCCTCTCCCGTGGGGGAACAAACCCAGCAAACTCTCATAATTTGTCACAAAAGCAGTGACCTTTGAGCAGAATATTGGCTAATTTGGTGTGCAAGACATTTTTCTGCCGCTTTTCAAAGGGAAAATGTTCTCAAGCCACCACATCCTGCATTTTATACAACACTAATCTACTGAAGTGACTTTCAGATTTCTATGGTCCTAAATTTGAACGTGTGCTTTAGGCTTTACCCCCAGATTTGTTTGATATTTTTATTCTGAAGAAAGGAAGTAGTTCTTGAGTTGCAGTGTTGCACGAGGGAGTCGACTAGGGTAATCTGTAAGTAATTTGTCAGTACTAAAAATATATTTTAATTCATACTGCTACAAACAAGAGTCAAAAAAATTTGAAAGCCATTTGAACCACAGTGGACCACTCCTAACATATTTGTGGTTCAGTGATGGAGTATTCTCAAATTCCATTGAACGTATTGCTGAGAATAAATAATTCTCTGTTTTTCCTCTATCTCTTTTAGCTAGTTGCTAAGTAGTTTAGTAGTTCAGCTAAAGCTAAAGGAAATGGCATGTTAGGAAACACCCTCAAAGCTAAGTTTAGAGGATATAACATACTAGAAAGCAGATCACAAACTCTTCTTGGGTGCCATTTTGTCCTGCTGACTCCTGAAGGTAGCATGAGAAATGGACCAGCTGGATTTTGGTATTAATAAATGGAATTCATGAATTCAACTCACTGACTCTTCTTCAACCTCATACATCAAGAACTTAGCATGGAGAACGGATAATTCTCCACCGAATCTCCAATTTCGTTTTCGCAGCACATATTTCAGTTGTTCAAAATAAAACACACCTTGGAAAGATGAAATACCTAGCCGCAATGCCACTTCACATATTAATGACGGGAAAAATAATATAAAACTTAGTAGTACCATTCATTTTCCTTGCTGCTGATTGGCTGTACCCACAACCTCAGAGAAAAGCTATCAACCATAGATGTTAGCTTCTATAGTGTCAGGATGTTTTCCACTTTGTGTAGTGATGCATATTAAGGTATAGTTTGTGTTGGAAGATTTAAAATAGGCAGTGATGGATGTTTTTGGAGGATGTCTCAAGTATTTGGGAACTTTAGCTGCTCACAGGTGGCAGTGCTCTACAACCCCTAGCTAACCGTTACCTGCTGACAATGCTAAAGTGAGCATTAGCTTTCCAAGTTCCCAATATAGAACTGGATAGTCAATCTATCTTGCCAAATCTTTCTGATACACAAGTTCATTGTTGATTTTATTGACCGATGCAATCATTTAGTGTCCAGCTAGAGCATAAAAATTATGCTTAATTTTCGCTTCTGCTGCATGTCATATGAACCAGAGAAGCCAAGTTTTCTAATAAAAAAAAAAAAAATCCAGCCACAGCGGCTGATGGATTGATAGCGATTAACAGTAGTCCCCCATTTCAGCCACACTGTCGGATCTGTTGCATCCAAGTTCCCGCTCTCCTCTGTGTGAGCTCACTCTGCGGCCCACTTACGTTTCACATGGTCCTTTAACAGTTTAGACCTATTGTTTACGTGACAATGGCGTCTCTGTGACTGAAGGGAGAGAAACAATCCGTGTGTATGAGCTGTGACCGGATTCCATAAATTCCGATGTAAATAATGGACTGCAGTTTTGCTCGCTCACAGATATGAGGGATTTCTTCTTGTTGCGGGGCGTCGAACATGAACTTGAGTCACTGACGAGAAAGTGACAATGAAACATTAAATGTGAAATGGAGAGGTGGGGTGTTGACTGCTAAGAATAGAAAGGTATAAATATAAAGAGCATCAGTAAAACAACTACAGAATGAACCAAGAGGAGGATAATTGAGGCACTACATCCTCACTTCTCTAATGATATGTTCTGTTACCTGTAAACCTACAAACCAGCTTCCTTGCCTCCCTTTGTCCTCTAATCTTTTCCTATATAGTTCCAGGATGTCCTCGCAGAGCGGGGATAATTACTGTACAGATGCTTTGCGAGACACAATTTGTGCACAATAATTAAGAAGATTTTATTGAACTCAAAGTTAGTTGATTATGTTTGCCTGTTTAGATGAGTAAATCTCAGGACAGTCTTCAAACTGCTGAGTTTATTTTGGGTTTGCAGCAGTGGCCTCCCTGTCTTCACTAAGTTTCCTTCAGATCGAACTACGGCAGGCTGTTTTGACATATAATTAACCTACTCTACTACCTTTTCAGTGCTGTTCAGTTCAGGGGACACCTCTTTTTATTTACAGAGCACAAAGTTACAACAAAGGTCATCCCACCAGGCTTAAAAAGAAGTAGAAAAAAAACAACAACAACCCAGATTCAACCGCTTTGATCAAAATAGGTCCAATGCAATTTGTGGACACTCAATCTAACGCTGTCAATTTTAATGCAAGTACATGCCAGTACAACCTAATTGTTATTCAGTCAAGTCATATTCAGTTCATAATATATTACCGATGCCCCAAAGATGTCTGTTCAAGTAAATGTTATGTAAAAGCATTTCCTTTCATTTCTTCTCTCTGGAGCTTTTTTTTTTTTGGAGCAAAACAGTAAAGAGGGAAATTTCACTTTCAACAGGGAAACGTTTCTAGCAAAACTAAACTCAGGCTGAGTGGCATCTGCCTTGACAGCCTCTCTCTACTTTTTTCTGCCAATAAAGGAAATCTGCCTGACCAAAATGACACTAATTACACAGAAATTAAATGTATTGTGTCAAGAGTAAATTTTAAGATTGACACAATTGGCATTCGAAAAATACTTAGCAGTATTGACAGTTGTCTAGGTTGAAAGTACACAGCAGATACCAATAATTTCATAAATATTATTTCAGATTGACGTCGTCTTCTATAAAAAAAATAAAATAAAATCACTGTTTGCCTTCAGGCGTTTGATTCTTCATATATCTACCGTAAAATAAATATTGTGCTTTTCTGCAAAACAGTTTTGACAAAGAGATTCTTACACCTTGCAGATGTGATGAATGATGTTCACCTCTTTTTCAAAGTTAATAGTTGATATCCACAATGTTCATAGATTGTAACTATCTGCTGTGAATATAATGGGTGTTGTTGCATGATAAATTGGCCTGCCACCGTCATCCCCAGCTGCTCTTATTCCCACAGGGAGGTGTACGCTACTTCCTCCGTCGCATCCTGTGCTGTCCCTAAGGGCAACAGCCCAGCTGTATATGCACCCTGTACCTTTGGGATTGCAGAAGAAAAAGGACATTTCCCACTGCATCATGCTGAAAAGACAGTTCAGATCACATCTTTCCGTAGAGTCTGTCTTGTTTGTGTCCGGTTTACAGCCAAGAATGTCTTGTGTGCTCATGAAAAAAATTAAAAATAACTTGTTCAGATTATCAAAGTGCCTTGAAAAGTATTCATACACTTTGAACTGTATTAGTTATTTCTATGTTCTAAACACAAAACTCTTTTTTGTGTGCGAAGGATTTCTGGCATTTAAACAAGCACAATGCAGTGGAGAATTTGGAATTAGGAACAGAAAAAGTATTAAGTTTTGTATTTTTTTTTCTTTTCATAAAACCGGATATGTGGTGTGCTTTTTCATTCAAACTCCTTTCATGTAATGTTGAAAGAAAGCCAATAAAAAGTTTAAAGCTAGTCAGAAACCAGCATAATGAGAATGCTGAAGGAAATTCTCTGATTAGCAAAACTCTATTTTATTTTATTTCTTATTTTTTACATACGTACTTGATGCTTTTCTTTAGCTGTGGCAGTCATGCTCATTAGATTTGCTGGTGAGATTGATAGAGCTCAATTCAAGCTAATGCTAAGCTAATGGAGGAAAACTTGTGTGTGACTCCAAAGAGTAAGGTTTTCATTGCAAGAAAACATCTTTCTTTACGTTTTTTGCATCTTATCTCTTTTCCACATCTTTAATAAAGAAATCAGATGGGTTGTGAATACTTACGAAATCACTGTATCCTGTGAACTTTCTTAACATATAATAATGCAATTCTTTTCTTTGCGTCTCAGGTGAATATCGACGGTTCCCTGTAGTTATTTGTTGTTTTGTTTTGTACATTTTCCTGTCAGTTGAACAACTAACTATTCATTTTGTTTCTTGGAGGCCTTTTAATGTGAACAGCAGATGTGGGCCTTTCAAATTGTAATCCTGATTTTGTCCCTTTGATACACTGAGCACATGGCCGTGCAGCGCATGTTTGCTCCGTCTCTGTGTGTGTTTGCGTGTGTTGGCGCTGCATAGATCCAGCTGTAGTTTGTTGCCGTGGAGCTGATCGGATGTGTTGATTGGTAGATCAACAGGTACGAGGAAAACTAGGCAACATTATTCTAAGCTCTGAGCCTTTGGAGTGAGACTGACTCCTTAATCGTTGCTTTCCTCACAATATTGAAAACTGATGAATGTTCTGCTGTCAAGAAAACGTATCATTTTTAAGAAAAAAAAAAGAAGAAACTCTTCTGAAACTGAGTGGGACACTAGTGACGTGACAGAGTGTGTGATGACCTTTAAAACTTGGAGTCATAAATAAGTTAAGTTTTCCACATCACATTAACATTATTCAATTACATTTCATTACGGCCACACTGCTAAATATAGCTGCAAGCGGCGATGAGCATTCCCAGCAGCTCGGCAGAGCACAGTCGTCATGGTAACTTGATCTTACAACACTGAGAGCGGCTGGGCACTAACAGGAGCGTGATTTTACTTAGTGCTGCACCTTTGAGTGTCGGAAAATAACCTGCCGCTTAATAAACTAATCTTGTAATTTTTTTGTGTGGCTCGTTCCAATGAACTGAGCAGCATTTGAAAGAAACAAACAAAAATTTACCTATGGATAATTTTTAAAATATCTGTCTTATTTTCATAATTGCTGCATTTCTGTTTCTGTTTATTTATAAAAAATGTTAATGTAAAATTTACAGATTTTTTTTTTTTTTTTACTAAGACAAATGATTTAGATGGAAGCATGTTAATGTGCTGGAATGACCCAGTCAAAGTCCAGACCTAAATCAAAGTCAGAATTTGATTTAAGGCTGTATATTTGACAAGGGGTGATGAATACATATTTCTGCCACACTTTTCAGATCTTATTTGGAACCATTTTTAAAACTATGTATTTTTGGTGCATATTTTTCACTGGTATGTGCTACTTATTACATAAAATCCCAACAAAAAGCATCAAATTTTATGGCTGCGTCATGAAAAACCGAACAAAAAAGATGTATTAATATACACACCTCTTTTAATTTGCGAGATTTAGTCTTTCACCTGAAACTCGTCTGGCTTGGATGTTTGACTGAGAGCCAGGTCACAACAGAATCAATACATCTAGACAAGGATTTTGGTGAGAAATGACATTTGACATGCTTTAAAACATAATCAATTATCAATCACCATCGTGCTTTTGCTAAAAAAAGGATCGTGCGCAGCTTTCTACCACATTTTGATCCATCGTCACACTTGGATAAAAAACCCCCGTCAGACGTCTCTCTTTGCTCTTTTGTGTTTGCTTAATTAGCGCCATCTCTCTCATCTTCCCTGCTCTCTCCTTTCCTCCTTGTTTGTCCTCCTTATTCCTTTAGCCTTGGAAGAAAGAAGTTTTGCCCCCACTCCTCTTCCGCCTCCTCCAATTGAAGTGTCTGTTTGTCTCCTGCCAACTCTGTCACACTGACTCCTCTGTTCTCATTTTGTCTCCAGCCTTGTATAATGAGCTCTGCTTGGGACAGGACATTCTGCAATTTGGCCTTTAGTCAGGGGAGGAGCCGAGTGGGTGTCCGACGCATGAATTAGAGGATGAAGGCGACACATCAAGGATAGATGGCAGCAATTTGGCTCAAGGCACAAGTATCTAGTTAGTTGTTTTGAGCTTTATTTCTTAAAGAAAAGGCGGATCTGTCAGCCAGATTAAGCAATTCAACCAATCTGACATTAGAGATGAATAACGTTTTATTGTATTATGATTAACTGGGTTCAGATTGATGTTGAAAACCAGCAAAAATACCTATAAACTTTGAACATGTTTGCACATTTCCACAACATTTTGACACTGCATGTGCAAAATTCATTCTACACTTAGTGCTAACGTTCTCTATTCAGATGTGAGTTTAAAACACTATTTAGCTGCTCTTGGGTCATTTTTCAAGAGCAAAAACTGGAAGATTTAAGATTTTAGTCTGACAAATATTGGGATATTAGAAGGATATTATTTCACATAATATGTTCTGAGTTAATGTAAACTATGTGAAATTATGTATTTTTATATAAACCATCTTTGTTTCACTTCATGGATTATTTGTTTGGGAGAAAATAAAAAGTTGCAGCTGTTTAATCTCAAATGGTTCTTGTGGAAAACCTAATGTAGGATGGATTGTACAACTCTATGTTTACCACAAGGGGTCAGTGTTGACACGGCTCTGATTTGGCATTTAAGCTAAGCATCCATTAGAAAAATGTGGGGCCATTTAAACACATTTCGTCTTCTCCTATAGCCTATAACATTTCATAAAGGGTCCTTCTCCGTTCCTGTCTAGAACAGAGCTTACCCCTCAGATTTTTTTTTTGAAAGATTTAAATATTGTGACAAAATCAGCTATGGGAAAATGTTGATTTTGCATAAAGCATTCAGCCTTTTTAATGTTGACTGGATACGTTTGCAATCATTTTCCTTCTCAAAGATGAAGAGATGGCCAATTTTCTGTGTCATGGTGGAGTACATCTGATGATTTTCTGCTTTTTTAAAGCTCATGATGCCATGAGCTTCCAGGGTCTTATAACAGGGCAGGCTGACAGAATCACCAACCGTGCATGAGGTGCTTTTCCACTTAATTATCCAATGTGTCAAGCCATAATATTCCTAGTTAAAGTCCAACCAGCTCCACAAATTTATATATGTGATTGTAGGACATGAAGTGCTTGCTCCAAAACAGCCTGTTGCTGTGCAGATTATGTCTAATACTTTGATAATTATCTTTGGAGATTTTTTCGTTTACATTATTCTGCTCAAAGTTTATGGCAACAAAATCCCCTTAGTATCGTGGCCATCCTTGTTTATTACAACTTTAGGTATTTGGAACTTTTCAATTACTGTCCTGACATTAAATCTGGGCAGTTTAGATGAGAAGCTATTGTCTTTATTATTTTACGCCTGTCTGACTTGAATGGTGCGTTTTTGTTTTTTTCCGATTCCGAAGACAAAAGGACCAGTGGCTGTTCCAGTTGTTTACTGGAATCACCGATTGTGGTGCCAGTAATTTTTTGTGGCAATGGGAAGCAAAAAAAAAAATCAAAAACTTTGGCAACGACTTTTATTAAGTTCATCATGTCCATTGTGTACTCAGCTCTTCATTCAGAAAATGATCGGTGCTGGAATAAAGCTGACTCACAGCTCTATTGACGTTTTTATTTGCTGCATAAATCAAGTGTCCGATGAGGAGCGGCAGAAAGAAAAAAGAAAAACAAAACATCTTGACAGTCTGCCTCTGCTGTACACACACATTACCTGAACTTGTATACACAAACTCAAGCCCTGAATGAGAATTTTCCAGAAAACCAACCCCTCGTGTCTTGAAAAGGTTTTGTCGTTTAAAAACCTTCTGGCTCTACGTGACTCTGTTGCTCTTTTGTCCGCTGCTCTGGTCTACACTTCAGATGCAATTCTGTGTGACTACTAACCTGTGGAAAAAAAACAAAACAAAAAGACAATAGCATCGGCTGTGTTAGAAATCAATGCGACTCTCTTTGTGCTTCTGTTTGCTCTGAAATAGGAGCCAGCTCCACTTTCAGTCAGTTGTGCATCTACGAATATAAACAACTCAGAAAAGTTCTGAGTTACTGTAGTTCTATGCTGGGATTCAACCATTTGCCTTAGCATCTGTTGTACCCAACATGTGGAAATATTTGCCAGTGAAATAAAGGCAAAACTAAAACGGTATTACTACACAACTGCCCTGTCTTCTCATTAGAACTGTGTCTAAACACGCAGAGTGAAGAGATTTTTATTTATTTTTTTTGGTTTTGTTTCATTTCACAGTGCAGTCTGCTTGCTTCGTAGATTAAATGTGCCCTAAGTACAACAGTCTTTCATGAAAGGCTTACAGGCAAACATTCATAATGAATGAAGGTAAATAGGGACACTATACCAGCTGGTCTAATATGTGGCTTTTTCTCCTTCTTTGTTGTTTGCTGCCATGTGGATTTCACCCTCCTCTCTGTTCTGCTCTAAAGGTAAGACATTTTGTTTTTGTGTTTTTATTCACGGTTTCTCTCAGGTCTCCTGTTGCTCTCTAAAATCTCTTTTAGTTACTTACTCAAAGTGATCTCAGCCGAGTCATTTCTGTCTCACGTGCTGCGATACGTCCATCGGCTCCACGACGGCCCCTAATGTTCTGGTTTTAGTGCTTTTTAATGGCCAATGCTGATTAGGACAGTTATGTCTTTATACCTTCTTGCAGAAGAAAAGCGGATCTACTGAGATCTACTAAATGCGGGCAGAACTACAGGATGATTACCGTTTATGGTCAGGGGATTCATTTAAGGACTCCACATCTATAATTTTGTCAGGGAAAACCAAATCACTTGGACTTCACTGAGCACCATAAGCCCTTGTTTATGCTGCGGTTCGATCAGTTAAACTCCAAATAGAAGAAAAAAAACAACAAATAAGCGAGTTGCAAATACAAAAATGATTGTTTACACTTTGGTCTTCATTGTCGCTAGCAGCAGATTTTCTCACAAAGTCACTGCTGAGATTCCTGCTTTGCCCGTGACATTGCTCATGGTTTTCTTTATCTGCTATTCATTCGAATTTGAGTTTTAATGCTGCATTTGGTTCCACAATTATTGGCAATCGCTGCTGCTGCACCTAAACTAGATTTGTCCCTATCTACCCGTGCACGAGTCACACTATAATTTTGAGCAATTCGTCGGACTCTTTTGAAAGTCTGTATTTATTTATTACCCATGTGAAAAGCAACAGTCAACTTTTATGGTTTACATAAGTCACAAGTAACTGCATTATTTTCTAGGCCATTTTTGTTTGTGTGCATGTTTCAACTGTCTTGAAAGTCTCTCAACGTTTACTTTGTAAAACCAAATAAGAGACTGCAGGGAAGGGAAAGTTTTGTGCAGCCCCTGCACAAAGCTTCCCAGTGGAAATCGCAGGTTTCAGATTGTGAAGGTGGAAGGTGGCCGTGTTTACGCAGGGGGAGACTGTCTGGGCAGCTGACACAATGCTGAACATCTTAACTCACCTTCTACGTCTCAGTCTCAGCATCAAGCGAGTTGCCTCATATTTTGCGATCGCAAAGGCAGTGCAGTGGATGAAACTCTCAGTTGAAACAGTAAATTTAAAGAGAGGTAGTGAAAATGAGTCTAGAGGAAGTGCATCCTTCATCCTCGACTCTAACTCTGTTACTTTTGGGCGGCTTTTCATGTTTATGTTACATTTTACTATAAGTATTCCTGCCGTGGATGCATTAAAGCATTCACGTGCTTGAATAAATTGGTGAGTTTTTAGATGCTACCATGCTTTTCTTTACTGTCTGACAATATAGTAAGAACACAGTAAGTTCACTGCACCATGTGACCTCTGGGTTGTAACAACTGAACAAGACTCATAATAACATCATTGAAGGTCTGAGCTGCTGTTTAGGTCCTGAACTACCTTCAGACAAAATTTCTAACTTTGGGCTCCTGCCTCTTTCTCCAATTGCTCCGTGTTGAATATGGATCTGCTAAACTAACCATTAGCCACTCGTTTTGTCTGTGATTTATCATATTTATGTCTGTAAGAAAAAAAGACAATGGCCTATGGATTTAATTTACAGTTCAAGGACAGCATCCTACTTGGGACATTATAATTTAATTTGAGTAGCCAATAATTTTACAAGTTCAAACTGTTCAGTTGCAAGACAAAAATAGTTGTTTTAAATTAGTTTTTACTACCTTTATTATTCCCAGCATTCAAAAACACAGGAACATTTTGTTCTTGTTTGTCCAGGTTCTCATCAGGAAAGTGTCTAATTGTCTACATTATAGGAAATGATTAAAAAACGGTTTTGCATCTTATGCCAGCATAAGTTTTAAGTTTTATTTAGCTCGCACTGTGGCGAATTCTACCTTCGCTTTTCATCATTCCTTTTCTCACTAACTAGCACCTTTGTTTTCAAGCCAGCAGCAGTACGGTATCAGCACGCAAACTCTTCCTGACCCTGACACTCTGCTCTGGCTGTCTGTAAACTCTCAGCCTAACAGAAACCCATTGTAGGTAGAAATTCCCACAGAGGCCGTCATGCAAATAGTTGGGAAAATGCAGACCAGTCATAAAGCAGATATAATCATTCTCATTGTACAAACTCCTCACGAAAGTTCTGGTAAAGGAAACGTTAAAAAAATATATTGAGACCATAATCAATCATGTTTAAGCTTTGTCCACCTCAACATTTTCCACCTCCACTGATGCGTACTTTATGCAGTTCAACTGAAAAACAAACACATTTTCCTGATAGAATTTAAAAGCTGCATCAACCTGATTGAGGCACAATTGTGTAATTGTGAAAACCTTTAAACTAATACTTTGTTTGGCATATCCTCACTTAGTCCTGAGCTTGGACTATGTCTTTTCAAAAGAAAAAAGAAAAAAACACAACATCTTAAAAGGTTCTTTTGTACAGAAGACAAGCCTTCTAATAGACACCTGTAGGTTTTGTGCTACAACAACTGACTGGAATTTACTGTGCATGTTTCACCCACATTGACAAAAAGTTTAGTGCCAACTTTAGAAAGGTGAACCCAAACAAACCACCAAAATATCCTGTGGGCATGATGCTTTGTTTCTGTGCTATGTTGGGGGTTTTTCCAGAAGCTGGGGGAATTTGTTATTGTCTTTATTCATGCTTGAGTCACAGACAAGCCTCCGGTCAATAGATCAGTGTTCAAATTAATCAGCAGGCTGCCCGTTCAAGCCAGTAGTAGTAGCGGGACTACACGGACATACCGGTGTAAGCAGAGGTGATGGGCCAGGATACAAGCGCGGATGTTTTGAAACGTGACTACCTCTATAGAGAAGAGATGGAGAAGTTTGTGACTGTGAAAAGCAGAACGGCGGTAGAGGCTGGTAAACAACTGATAGACTACAACAGGTCTTAATGTATTTAGGTACTGAGCCATTCAGTGATTTATAAAACAGAGGTATTTTAAAATCTATTCATTGCGGTACTATTGTCTTGGGTTTAGCGAGAACGTCAGCATCAGCATTCTGGTCAGCTGCAGATGTTTGATAACCTTTTGTTTAGGCAGAGCTGCAAAGACACTGTTGCAGTAATCAATGCGACCAAAGATAAATGCATGGGAGGGTTTCTCTAGCCTTCTATAACCTGAATGCTCCTCAGGTGATAGAAGGCCAACTTTGTGTTTGTCTTTATGTGTGTGTTGAAGGTTCAGGTCTGAGTCCACCACTACACCCAGATTTTGGGCCTGATTGGTAGTTTATTGTCTATAATAGTTGAAGCTGTGTGCTGACTCTTGATTGCTCCTATTTAGATCCAAAGATAATAACTTCAGTTTTGTTTCTGGTCAGCTGAAAAAAAATTATAGTCCATGCATTGATTTGTACTAAGCAACTCAGCACGTGGATGGATTTGTGGTCACCTGCTGACATTATAATGCAAATCTGTGTATTATTTGCATAGTTATGGTAAATAAGAGGGACCCAAGGACTAAACCTTGGGGTACTCCATAAGTGACTTCTGTCCGCTCTGATGAGAAGTCACCTTTTCACACAAAGGAGTCCTTGATCTTTATGCAAGACTTGAACCGGTCAAGTAATGTACCGAAGAGTCCGGTTGCTTTAACAATATGTCATGGTCAACAGTGATGAATGCTGCACAAAGGTCCAACAGAACCATCACCGGTCATATTTATGTGGATATCATAAAACAATGCAAACTGTGACAACTTGATAGCTTAGCTTTTTTCATGTTTAACAGATTCACTATTGCTGATGGCAGATGTGCTCATAAGACTGAATACTGAAATTGATTTATGGGGTGTCCTAAAGTTTTTCTTCTCAAAGATGTGTTTGTTTTCAGAAAAATTATAAATGATAAATGCCACATTAACCTTGGGGGGGGAAAAAAAAGAAAATCACAGCATCAATTTGTGTTTCTCAAATTCCTAGACTTTTAACAGACCTTTGTACAATTTTGAGAGGCTGTGCATATCTAGTTTGTTGTCAGCTGACAACATGCCAATATGCCTTTTGAGATCAATTCTAAACCTCATTATTTGTATTTATCTGACTTTGCTTTTCTGGTCTTTTTTTTTTACCCCACAAAAGTAACAATAGAAGTATATCTTCTGGGTGTCTTATGACCCAAGCAGCAGAAAGTTGACGAACAAAATGTTTCATATTTCGTTTGCTTCTCTACACGAGGCTCTGGAGGCAAATTTTGCTGATGAATAACTCTTAATGGACATTCTGACGGCTCTTGGTGGACGCTGAAGCAAAGAGCCTAGCCTCCTTTAGAGACTCACAGACACACTATTGTGTTATGTCGCTGGAGGTTTATGGGCTGAGGTAATGACAGAAACTGCACAGAAGGCAGTGTTATGGTTCCCTCTGCGCGCAGTAGCAACAAGCGTCGCGATGAACAATTGAGCAGCCACGGAAGGAAGGAAATCTAATGTCGATGGGAGCAGAAGAGAGGGAGACTTTTTGATTAGGCACAATCAGCAGATATATGCATGCTAGGAACTGTGCAAATGTTGATTGCAGAGGTTTAATTTCAGCTTGTTTTTACATATGTATAAAGTGCAGCTGTAGTCACAGGAGAGTCAAGTTGCATGGAGATCGTCTTGTAGCCTTTACGTTTTACATGCTTGTCTATAATTTTCTTTCTAATCTTGAGGGACAGCTCTCTATTCAACTTCCTGTGGTCCATGTCCATTGTGGTACCATGTCATCAAACAACACAGTGACTACTTGTTGCCTTTTAAATAGGCAGATTGACTGTGCGCATGCTTGAAGACACCTGCGATGCTAATTGGAGGACACACCTTAGTTCAACATATCCGTGAGGCCAAGTAATTATCAATAGTTTTGGTCCAGATTTGCTCCATAAGTTTTTTTTCTTTTTTTTATTATTCTGTTCAATGTGTGATTTCCATTGGTTAATTTTCAGTAAGGTTTTATTTCAAGTTATTTCAGTGGCCATTGTCCGTGTTTGTATGCCTTTATATGCAATATTATCAGCCAACCCCTTGAGAGGTCCATGTTGGTCAACCTCGTCAGCACAACAACGTAACTCAGTTCCTTTCTTACTTCAGAATATGAACATTAAACCCTGGGAACATGACGTGATAACTTAAAATGATTGTCTGATGCTCTTCTCCTCTTTGGGTTTGATTTGCTGGTCTGCTGTCAAATGTAGTCTCAAAAACAACTATAATTGTTTTATAGTTGTTATAGGACTCGGATTCAAAGCCTGATAAGACAAACACCTCTTAGCCTTTGATGCACATTGTTTTTCCCTTGTTGGACTATGCTCTGCCTTCATGACACTCTTCCTCAGACCCTGCTGTGATTGGCTGTGGGATGCTCTTTACAATGTATTTACATATGCTGCTAGAAGGCGGCCACTCCCATGCTTCCTTTCTTGCCCAGGGAGGCAAACTAAAGTGGACAGAATCTAAAATCAGGAGTAGAACTTCAGACTGGATTAGGAGTCACTTAAAGTAGGGTGTGGTGATTCCTCTTAAGAATCCGACTTGTATGCTGCACCGGATGATTTCTTCCATATCCGAGTCTGTTATTGGTCAATTCGGCTGTCTGAGAAAACGACGTCGTGCCGGCATCTGGAGCCAGTCACGTTAACTCCGTTCCAGATAAGCCCTTATCTTTTGCGTGTTTTGCAGATGTCCCAAAAGTTTTGTCTGTTGTTCTCAGCCACATCATAGCATGCTCTCTCCTCCCCTCCTTGTTACACACACTCAGAGTCACAAGAGGTGAGGGGAATGTGCTTTTGGAAGTATAGACGTTTGCAACAAGTGGATCCTTTACTCCTTAATGAAACTGAGGGACTAGTCTTGTCTGACTTTCTATAAAATTCCTTTGGAGCACTCCTGCTCTGGGAACGGGAGCAGCTTTCCTGTCTTTCAGGATACCAGCTCATCTCACTGTGGGAAACGCTGAGGGGGAGAGCGCTCAGAGCCTGTGGGACTGGTCTCAGTGGATGCTTGATGGGTTTTAAATTTTCTCTTTTGGCAGTAGGAAACTGTTTCACAGCGGAGTGGATATCAACATACAACACGACCCATGAGGACTCTGAGTAGACAGGGAAATTCTGCAAGAGGATCCTGAAGTAAAAGTTTGCAATAAACTCAGCTTGACTGCACTCGTAAGAACTTGGCTTGGCTTTTATCTGCACTGATAAAAAAAAAAAAACACGAACAAGAGAACTTGTTTCTGGCCCAACTGGTTTCGCTTTGAGATTGACAGCATGGCCGGGGTCACCAGGAAGGGATCCGGGAGACCCTCGTACTACTACAGATTCCTGGGCAAATCCCGACTGCAGCGTCAGCGAAGCCGGTCCCGGAGCCGCACCAGGCCGTCTGCCAACAGGGGTAATAAAATACTACTGCTGCTTAAAAAGCTGCTGAGGAGCAGTTTGAACCCCCGCATACAGCTGCTGCCTCAGAAATATGACAAAAATACAGCTGCTGTTTATCCAAAAACAAGATGCTTTGACCTTTCCTGGCAGTGTGTTTGTTCCTGATTCACATTAGGTTTGTTTGTCAGAGTATAAAAAGAGAATATACCCTGTTGAGGTATGGAACTAAGTAGAGGCAGTTCTCTTTCTCTTCTCTTTTTTTAAAAATTTACATTTTGTACACAGGGCAACTTCTTTGTTTGTTTTTTTTTCTTTCTTTTTTCTTTTTGGTGTCATTACTTTCAGAAGTCCACTGCAATACTGCTTTGTTGGAGATGCCTGGCTGTGAGCTCTGGTGAGAGATAACAGTTTGGTGTCACTGTTCATAAAGTGATGATGCTCTCACGTTGCTGTGCCACTGCTTGACAGCTCTGTTAAGCAGAGTTCCACCCTGTTTGGGCGTTTTGCCTGCAAGTATTTTTGGTGACGGCAGCAAAAAAAGTCAGCTTTCTGCTCTGTATAAATACTTCTTCTCCTTTAAGTCTGTGCCCTCCGGCAATCTGTTTGTTCAATGCTCTGTTTTTCTGCCTTTCGGTGCTGCAGGCTGCATTTGAACTACTAGATTATAGTGATAAGTGTATCCCCAAGGCTTTGTGGAACTTTTTTTTATAAGAAAAAGAAGTATCTCTGAATCTCTTGAACCTATTGATTTTTTCCCCCTCCAGGCTAGCTGCCATAACTTGCCGATACGGGAATCATGTAGACGGAACTGCATGTTTTTTCTTGTTTTTCTCAACTGTGGATCGATGCAAACTTTCAGAAGACAAACAGTTCAGACTAATTTCCCTTTAAGATCAAACTGAATATTGAGTTTTATGTAGTCAAGACCTCCCAACAGACCATTTCTGAGTTGGAAGACAGTTTAGGTTCAAATTTGAGTCAAAAGGAAATCTTTAGTTAGTATCTAAATCTAGATTTAGATGCTAAATAGTAATGTTTTCCCAGTACATCCAGATCCGAAGAAAGATGGATGTGCAAAACGGAGTTCAAATGGACAAGATGAGACAAAGTGTCAACCAACCAACTTATTTATCACAATGAAATGCTTTAAAAGGAAATAAGACAAAACTAACTTGCAAGTAACTAGGCTCATTTTAAGTAAATAATTCCTTAATATTTATGAAAAAGTTCTATTTCCATTGGCATATTTTTTTAACTTATAACAGGACATTTTCCTGTGTTATAAATTAATTTGTCTGTCAATGGAACAAGTAATTTTTCATCAATATTAAGGAACTGTTTACTGATACCAAGCCTCTATATCTTGCTGAAAAGTTACTTTTAAGTTAGTTTTGTCTTATTTCAAGTGTAATGAGATATTTACACTAGAAACCAGACCAAAATTACTTGGCACGACTTTGTGTTTTTTGCAGTGTTCTACAAAGCTAGTGCAGTAGACCCTTGCCAATTTGTGGATAAGTATTGGTAGATTTTGTTATTACTTATTTGCTAAAAATCTACCTATTTGCAGATCTTTATGCACATCCAAAATGTTTGAAAGGAAACTTTGCTTGGAAAGATAAAATACCTTGGTGCAATACAACTTTACAAGTTACTGATTACTTTTCTTTTCTTGAGTTCTCCTTCCACCTAGCAGGCTATGCCGCCCTGGGTGGCGGGCCGTATCGAATAAAGACTTAGTGAACGTCCAGCTATGTTTTAATGAATCTCTGTTCAGTCCAGAATCACACGAGTCAGTTTCACTAGTCTCAATTCTTTATTTCGTAACTTTTTATAATTCTTCCAACAGTGTTTACAACTCTGTTATATATTATTTGTCACTCTTTCAAAGTGTTGTATTTTAACAGTACCCAAAATGTTTCCTCACAAACAATTTAAAAGTTCTTTTGTGTAACCAAATCTTGTTAGCTGAATGTCAGAGAGCCATAATTAGGTGATGCTTTCAACTTAAAATAGCAGCTTAAGAACAGATTCTTGTATTACTGAAAAGCAGCGCTCAAAATATCATGCTTTAAGCACAAACCTTTATGTCCAGGCTTATGAATCCATAAACTTATTTTACCAGATGAAGTCACTTATAAAAATAAAACGCTGAGCTGTTTTAACACCATCCTGAGAAATAGACTTATTCAACAAGAATCAATATAAACTTCCAGCATGTGGATCAAATCGACTCTTTGCATTAAGGCCTTGTCATTTTCTTCAAAGTGAAGCTGTGGCCGCGCTTCTGTAGGCAGAACCGGACAAAGTCAGGCCCCAGTCATGAGGAGGAGGGCAGAACGTGGTGGTCCCTGTGCTGAGCGTCTTCACTCTGATCAAAGTGGTGCTTTGAAGTCTCCCCGCTCTATCATTCACTGGTCTAAAGAGCACACGCACGTGCACACGTGTGTTTGAGCGTGAACACAAAGACAGAGACGCTCTTGCCTTGATCTTTGTGGGTGAGCACAGGCTCCCTCCACGAAAACTTTCAACACGGTGATCACACGTTAACAGGAACACACAGCAGAGCAGCTTGTATCCAGATGAAGTTTCTTTTAAAAAATCAAAAATCTTTCTTTTTAGAGATTATTTAAAAATCTTTAAATAATTTTTTAAAGATTTTTAAATTATCTTTAAAACATTTTTGGGGGGAAAATTACATTTTTACTCTCTCCCTAGACTTCTTTGTAATATAAAGTAATTCTCAGCAGCACTGTAAAAAGCTAATATAAAAGTCTGCTATTTCTTTGAGCTTCTTTTCTTTAGGGCTGGATACAAATGTACTCATCTAAGATTTTTATTTGTAACAAATAAAAAAAAAATCTGCTACACTGTGTTGGTCTGTCGCATATAAATCTCAGCAAAATGCATTGAAGTTTGTTGTAATAAGATACAATTTGGCAAAGATTAACATACATACTTTTGCAAGTCATACATGTAGGCATATTTGCTTGAATTTACTTTAGAGGTAACCGAGAAACATGCAAAAAATTAAATACTGTAAACTTAAAGCGACTTAAACTGATATTGATATGTCATGAAATGTGGCATTTACGTTTGATAAAATTAAGAACATGCATGTATGAAAGTTGACAAAAAGAATATAAGTGAACATAACCCAATCGAGCGCTACTTCCATCTCATTTCGTTGAAATGCTATTGGCATGTTCTTGAAAGTACACAGGCCAGTGCAGGCCTTCTCGGAAAACCCAATAATGATTGAATATTTTTACGGATATATCTGAGAATGTGAATTCATTTAAATAAATGAAATTTACATACTATATACAATGTTTCCCCCAGAAAACGTGCAAAGTCTGGTGTTTGGGGAGCTATGCTGTCATTCATCCAGTAATTTTGAGTTAAAGAACGTTTAAAGTTGACAGGAAATTTGAAATTATCTCTTGATAATTATGTGTTATTGGATGATTGGAAGATTAATATCTGAACACCAACCATAAAGTCTAAGAAAATCAAAATAATAAATAAACAAACTAATAAATAAATAAATAAGCAATGATAAGCCTGCTGGTTGCACAAGTAAAGCCTGGTGGCCCGCCAGGCTTATAACACACTGGTGGAAACCTTGATATAGATTCACTACACATAGGGTGAAATATGCAAGACTTTATTTCTTGTATTATTGGTGATTATGGCCTACAGATAACAGCAATCCGGAAAAAATAGATCAATAAAATAGACTAGATTAATAAAAAAAGGATGTTTTAAACCAAAATGTCAGGTTTCTAAGAGGTATCTTCTGTTCTATGAACTCAGTACTGGGTTGGCGCTCCTCCTGCATGAATAACTGCATCTCTTATGTCTTATGTGTAACTCTGTGTGGACTTTTGAATTCTCTCAACGTTAGTCTAACCTAGTTTCCTCCAAGGCTGCAGTACATCATAAACAAAAGCTATTGCAGCATGACGTTCCATCCAACTTCAATGTGTTATCTAACCGGTTGAAATAAGTGTGTTGGGAAGAAATTAGAGTTTTTTCCTCTGTAAAGACGTTTTCAGTTCGCCTGAAGCAAGTTGTATAATGCTGAGATCAACATTCATCACAGCAGGACAATATAGAAATGCGCTATAGGCCCGGTTCTGTGTTTCTATCTTGAGAAAGCTGCTGCAGTCTCTTATAAAAGTCTGGCTGCCTGTTTCGCAGATCAGATTGCATGAGCTCATGTGTTTTCGTTTTCATACCATGTGCATACACGCTCATTGTTATCTGTGAATGGAAGATCTTGTGTGCTTTTGGCTCACCCCTGAACACCGCTCGGGATCTGTTTCCTCCATTTTGCCGTGGATGGTGACATTGACATGCAAAGACTCTACTTATCTCAAAAAAAGAGAATAGCAGACGCACAGGAGGGAAATGTTCAGTGTGATCCCGTATCTTGCACTCGGAGTCTAACACTGTTGTTTGGATCAGAACATTAGGTCTAAACCTTGACTGGAACAATGTCATGACCGCATAATGTGGATATGTATTAACTGTTAGGTGAGGAACCTTTAGTATAAATGGTAATGAATTATGACTAAGTACATCAAGCATAAGGTATAATAGAAATGTTGATCTCTTTAGATTCCCTTGATTTGTTTTTTCTTCTTAAGTTGGTCCGGTAAGCAAACCTGTCAGTCTCTAGAAAAAACACATTTCTCTCCCCCAACCCTCAACAATCTCAGCTAACCTTTTTTCCCCAAATTTTACTTTTAGTTAAGTTTTCTGATGTATTTTCATTTTATTTTTTTTATCTGACAGCAATCCTATGTAGCAATTTGTTCCCCAGCGCATATTTATGTCTTGGTGGTACATTTTTGAAAATATAACCCAGTCTTGATTTACCTGTTGTTTTAGTTTCAAATGGGCGCAGGTCCTTTCTCTGCTTCGCCATCTGGTATGTTTACGGTTTTGGTCATTTCATACATGACCTCTTTTAGGTATGCAATAGAATATCGGCTATGGTACATTTAATACTGACTGTGCTTGATTACAAATTCGCCATGTTAAAAGCAGATGATTTGATTTAGTAATTGACCCACAATTAACTGCGATTAGAAGTGGTTTTAGGTCTCCATGTCTACAGCAGAAGGTCACCTGGGCTTATTTTGACTCCTAATGTGTCATGTTTTATAAGGGTTGAGTGGCCAAGATGGACCAAACTAATTAAATACAATGCAGTTGCATTAAATAAAATTATGTTAGATGTGTTAGTTTTTTGTTTTTGCGTTTTATTGGTTACATTACACATTAAAAACTATATGAAAAATGGTTTAATTACATGCAGAAGGGTTTGCTTGCTAGTAAGAAATGGAAGAAGGGCAGAACTGTGTACAATAGGAGAATAGGATAATAAAATGTCAAGTAGTGGATGGATGGACAGATGGATGAATGGATTTGGAAATAGAAATCAATGACTTCAGTCTTGTCTATATCGAGTTGGAGTAAATTCTGACACTTCCTCTTGTGAATAGTTTAGATGCGACGGATTCCTGGTGTTTTCATGGATTAGAAGCCACAGTGAAGCCACAAATAGCTAAAGCCCATGAATACACAAAACCCCTATAAATACTCTTATAACTACCTATTTGATTAGCTCACACAAAATATACCTAAATATTAATTTAGATGCACACACAGTGGAAACCGTCTCAGCACGACTACTAGGATATGTAGTCTTACCTTTTTTCCATTCGCGGAGGTCCAGCCAATAAGTGCCAAGAAAAATAGAGGATGCTGTTGTATTGACTGCTTTACAAATACCAACCGTGTCGAACAGCATTGCGTCTAAATGGTTTAACTTCCCAAAATGAATTTTCTTTTGAAGACTTTAAGATGTGCTCTATGGAAAAAACCTGCCAGAAGGCAGGATTTTCTACGAGTCGCGCTCCACAGAAGAATCAGTGCATGGGTGAATCTGCAAATATTGAACCACAAACAGGTGGTGACCACTGTACACTGACTCAATAGCTGCAGTAGACAAAAGTCACATAGTGACAGACATATAAAGTGGCATGTCCACACTGAAATCTTGGAGGATTACTTGAGTTATGGTGGGATGCGGGATGTTACAATGTATTGAACGCAGCAGCACTGAGTTCCAGTTCAACTATTGCAGAATACAACACTGCTAAAACATAAGTTAAAAATTTACAGCCATTTTTTTCCCTTTCCTAAAAGGTTTTCATTGCCATGTGGACATGTTTTAAACTTATGACATCTCAGAAGACAAGGGCTGCCAGCCTCCGTTAGCAAAACATGCGTATATTATAAGGAATCAGTGAGAATTATGTGTTGACAGAACGGATTTAAACTGTTCAGATCCCTCTGAGAGCTTCTCCAAAGGAAAACAGCAGGAGTTGAAAAGAAAAACTGAGGTAGAGAAAGCTGTAGTCGCAGTAGTAATTAGAAAGACAATGAGGCGAAACAACACGACAGTTGCTAACACTTTCTACGTATATTGACTGTTTTATGAGGGTTCAAGTTAGGGCACCAACTATGATCACTCAAAGTTAAACTGGCACAAAACAAATACTTTTCTACAAGCTGTCTGCAGCTTGGGGAACACTATTTGATTTTCCCAGTAACGGCTCAATAATGCATCACTGCTGACAGTTATTATGCATAATTATATCCTCAATGGGTCGTTACCAAGAAACTCTTGTGATCGGTGCTGCTGCGCCATGCTTTTGTTCTGTCAGGTGGAGTGTTTAGACTTTCAGTCGAGTGAGTCTGGGGTTGTGCGAGTGTGTTTTTGTTTGGGCTGATGGGAAATACGGACAGAATTAATGCTGATATGGAGAACATGGGGAAAACATCACCGATACTCACTGTGACTCATTCGCATTCGCACCCAAACACATAAAGGAAGGAAACAAACAGTCTTGGTTGGACTCCCAAAGTCTTAATCTGCTGTAAACATTAATAAGATGGAGACAAAGGAAGTGATCCATTGGAAGTGGTGCTGTATTCGAATCCTCAACATCTTCCCTGATGGAATCTTTTTTTTTTCTTGTTTGCTCGGAAACGGTTAAGTGCCTTTATCTGTTTTCGTGGTTTGTTTTAGAGCAGCCACTCTAACATTAAGGACGGGTTGAGAAAACAGAGGCCTTGATTGCCAACGAAGGCAGCTTGACTGTTGGTTTGACTTTGAACCAATAAAAGCATTGAGGAAAGGCTTTCCAGGGGTGCATAAGTACACAAAAACCAATAGAAGAATTTCTAATACGAAGGGCAAGGAAAGGTTAGTTCAGCTGTGAAGTGGCTGAAGTGAAACCACCAGAATTTTGTCATCATCTCAGTGTTTAACCAGGGATTACTCTGTGATCGCACTCTCATTTCTGAAATCTGTGCCCTTGCATCCGCTCTTTCCCCTCAGCATGAGTCATCAAGAAGGGCCAGATGACACAGTCTGTCTGAGCACCCAAAAGAGTCCAATAACAGAAGGACAGGTGCAGGATAATCCCACTAATCCATAGAAATCCGTGCGCATTACATTCCAGAGCCGAAGAACAATTTCAGAGAAATGGCTGCGGGACTATAGGAAAACTGCGATAACTCGCCATTATTGAATTGCCTTACAACATATTGCAGTTGCAAAACAGTAGGTGACTGAGAAATCCTCCATTATGTAAAAACAAGGACGCTACTGTTGTACTTTTTACCAGCCTAAAATATTTTTGACACCAAATTACATCCTTTGTGTTGTTTACATTGGCTGACCACTCAAGCCGATAAACTCTCTCGGCTTTGGGAACGAAGGATAGAAAACACCATCCTGCATTCACAGTGTAGTTCTGTCCAGGCACTTCTGAATCCCCCCAGTTTTCTTAGACGTGCATCTGAATAAATTAAAATGGTTCGTAACAGAGTGATGTCATTTTATCTGTTTGATTTGTTCACAATAGAGAAGTTTACAACTGGAAAATTTTAATGTCACCTAAGGATGTTTGATTCAGAAATATTAGCTTATTAAAATATGCACCCATTTGCAATGCAGTATCTGCTTGATGGAGGCTTGTTTTGAATTACTGCATCAATGCAGAGTGACATGGAGGCAATCAGCCTGCGTGTGCTTGCTGAGGTGAGGAAGCAGATGATGATGTTTTGATGTTAGCTTTCCGCTTATCTGCATAGTTGACTCTATGGTCCATTAACTTCCGCTTGACAATAGATTGTAGCTTCTCCATTTGGCCAAAGTCAGGTTGGTTTTCTGGTTCAATGAAGCACAGTGATGCCATGATCATTTGTAATTTTGATTGTAGGTGCAAAGTCCTACCCTCACAGGCAAATCTGCTTTTCCATAAAGTGTGTCAGCACAGGGAAGCATGACATGCTCTAAAATTTGCCCCGGAGTGCTGATTTGAGAAAGCACATTCGACCAGAACAGCCAGATGAGAGGGCTGCCACAAAACCTTGCATTGAAGTTAGGAAGTAGCTTAACACAAAGGTATGCAACAGATGTAGTCTGTGTCGTGATTCCTGTTGCTTGTGCAGCTTTTTTTTTTTGTCAGCATTCTTTCTTCTACTAAACTTTCCATTAACATGCATACATCAGAAAGTTGTAACCATGTTAATGAATTACCAGTACTGTCTTTTTGAAAAAAGACAAAATAAAATAAAAACTCTCCTTTTCAGTTTTATTGGTCAGATGTTTTGAAACCAACCAATATATTCAATTCTGTGTCAATTGGTTTATTTTCTTAACTGAAGATTCCAAATTTGAAACACTTAAGTATAACGTTGTACTTTCACTAGACATTAATTAATGTTTATTGTATACTGCAACCAATGTTCATATAAAAATGGTTTTATACTTGGCTATGGTATATCAAAGCAGAAAATAAACTAATTAAAATTTAAATTTAATTGCTACCAGCTGTCAAATTTAATAGTTTAGTTACAATAACTTAGATTTAGTTGCAAAACTCACAATATCAATTTATCACATTAGATTCTTTGGTTAAGAACTAAAACGGGATAAGAGGTTCAGTTCTGCTGCTTTTTTCCCCCTTTTCTGTTCAGTTAAACATCCATGCAGTCATGATTTCAGAACAAATTTGACTAAACTGTTCAATGCTCATAAGCTGCATGACGATAAGCTATAATTTTCCATCATTGTGATTTTAACCAGTTCCATGTAATACATCTTAAGCGTGAAAGGATAATCAAAACACTTGTAAGGAAAATGAAAGCAGCCTGATGTTGGAATAGAACAGTTCCAGAAAGGCAAGGCGTTGGTGGAAGCCGGTCCGGTTCTTCTTCATGTCTTACGAGGGGATTTTTTTTTTTTTCTGTGAAAGCTCAAAGTTTTGTTGCTAATTTTTGTTATAGTGGACTGAAAGCAGCGCTGTTGGGAGGATATTCTCTTGGATATTTGAGATGGTGCCGATTCCGAACCAGTATAATATGAGCTGTACGCATGTGGATGAAGGTAATCAAGTCAAATTACATGTCAATTCAAGATGAGAAGGATAAGGGAAACAAGAGGAAAGGATCATCGAGTTACGTTGTTTTCTTCCTTCAAGCCTAATAGAGAATGCGGGTCAATGAGGAAAACATTGAGAATGTCAAGAACACAGTATGCACTGATTCACCACTCTGGCCAATACCTTGTCCAAATATCAGTAAGTCCAAATAATGTTTTTTTTTCCTGGGACTATGACACATAACAGTAACAAAAATAGGATTAATGTATTTTGATAGAGATAGTTGTAATTCCAACAGAAAATGCAGGATTTGCATGCTTACTCATTTGTGAACAAAAGCATATCTTTCCTTTAGCTTTTATTTGATTGTCTTTAACTCAGCAAAGCCTATCAAAGCTGTGGGCTGATGTGTTTATAAGCCAGATATGGTGAGATTTTTACTTTTAAAAGCAACCTTTGGCTTAAAAAAATCCTCAGAAGTTGCTAATGGAAATGTCATCCACTGACCCCAAGTGTGCTTGTGGTGTTTCCTTCACATTTTTCACAAGCTGGTGATGAAGTCAGATGGATCTGTGCAGCGGCAGCAGAAGGAATGCAGCTTGCTGTGTCGCCCTCTATATAAACAGCAACTTCCTTCTTCTGTGCCCCACTTCTTCTCCCTCTGACTTCCCATAACAAGCTGCAGACAAAGACATGCCTGCGCCAAACCAAACACGAAACAGGGTCCTTCTCGCTAGATACCACTGGGACAGAATGCAGTTATAACTTCCCATTTCGGCTCTTTCTGCTTTCGAATCCGTGGCTGTTTGGCGTAAATCTCCTTTACTATGGTGTTTTTTTATTTTATTTTGAGCCTGTGCGCTCTGTGTTTGCAGAAAGTTAAGTGAGTGTTGACTATGTATGCACTGCTGGTTTTTTGTTGGCTCTTTTACTCTTTTGCTCCCTCGTGTTCGTGGAGCTGCTCCAAGGATATGGAGGAGAACCTCTTTATCACCCCATCACCTCCACGCTGAGTAAATACCCCATCCCAGAGGTCAAGAGTCCAGCGCTGGCCTTGTAGCTTGGTGCTAACACAATTTAGTCTCCACTCATATGGAAAGACGAACTTGCTCTCATGTTGGTTTGTTTTTTAACAAAGTTGAGCTTAAAACTGGCCTACAGTACCTTGTAAAAGTATTCATATATTACACATTTGAACTTTTTTTTTTACATTTTCTTATGTTAGTCATACACTTCTATGTATTTTATGTGGATTTTATATGAAAGACATGCACAGTGTAGTTCACAGAATGTCAGTGGTAATATAATTGAAATTTTTGGCTTTAAGCAGAAATAGTAAAAATAATGCTCAGCCTGCTGAGCCAATCCTTGTTGAGTCACCTTGTGCTTGTGTCTATTTTTATGCCTTGGTCTAAACCACTGCATTGTTGAGTTGTCCTGCTGTAAGGTGAACTTCCACCCCACTGTCACCGATTGCAAGTTCAGACAAGTTTTTCCCCGGTATTACAACATATTTATTTCCATTCATCTCCCCATAAGCTTCCCTACTCGTACTGCACCACACAGTATGATGTTTCCACGACTATGTGTCATGATAATGACCTATAAACCTAGTTTCTGGCCAAAACATATAATTCTGATCTTGTTTGACCAAAGCAACTTCATTCACAAACGATGTTGTTTCCACTACATGGCTTGTAAAAAAAACTTCAGCTGGCTTTTTTTAATTTTTAACAACGATTTTCCCTTCCTCTTTTATAAAGGCTGCACATTTAGATGTGTTTATGACTAATAAAGGTCATGTCAACAAATTGTTCCATCCTCCAGACTTAATGTTGGTCTCAAAGTAGCTTTTTTTGTGATTCATGCTCTCCTTTCAGATTAAGTGGGCGGCAAATCTTGTCCGGTTCTCATCTGTGCCAAACTTAGATGGTGATTATATTTTGGACTGTGCCACTTTTCAGATGTGTTATAGGTGAATCTTAATTCACTCTTGCTCAGTTTTGCAATTATGCATTCATTTGTGTTGATCTATCACAGGAAATATTAATGAAACGGATTTAAGGTCTGAGGTTGTAACATGCCAAAAAGAGAGGAAAAGGTTCAGTGATTTTGCAAGTCAAACAGTCCGATCGACTTTCAGAGGATTGCGCGACTGAAATTGATTCGCAGCAGATATTCTTCAGACAGCGTGGATTTTGTCACTGCCGCCAGCCGGTTGTTACGTAGCTGAAAAGAGGGGGAACAAAAAAAAAAAAAAAAAGTGGAGCTATAGTGTCAAAGAAGTCAGATAAGAGTCAGGACAGATACTCACCCAGGTAGAGAGAACAGGGTAAACACAACCTGACAGCCTATGATTTTTATTTTTTATTTTTTCTTCACATTTCATTGCTTCAAAGAAACTCTGTATATGTTTGCGGATGTGTGTGTGTTTGAAATCTCCTCTGGTTTTACCCTTCTGTCATAACAAAACAACAGTCAGCATGCTCTGTGGATGTCGTCTCTCTCTGTCCTGAGGGGACAAACATCCTGAAATGCAGAGTCACACAGCTGCTGATAACACAATTCTGTGCTCAAACGTTCAATTTCATTTTATTTTATTTTTCCTGCCGTAGTAATAGATATTGTATTTAATCTACAACCACAGCTTAGTATTTCTCATCTGCTGTATTGGTCAATTAGGCTCAGAAGGACTTTATAGCACTTTTAGCTTTTGTTTGATCTCACCACATGACAGTAAACTGTTAAATACTCTTTAAAGGATTTCCACTGGCAACCACAAAATGGACAGCTGATGAACACGGTGAATTAATTAGCACTTGAAGTGCTTGACACTTCCTGTTGGAGTTACTGGGGGACTGCTGGGGGAAAAAAAAAAAAAAGCAATGAGCTTTCCAGAACCCCTTAAATTGAAGTATAGCCATAAGTTCATCCTCCATGAAGGTTGTTTTCTTACAGATTATTGCTGAATAATCTATGCTCATGGTTTGCAACTTAAAAGTTCTGAGCTAAACAGAATAACTCTGAAATTATGTAATGTACTTTCATTTCTCATTTACAATACAAGAAAACACACCATTGGAGTAAATCAAATGTGCTGAGCTGTCTGGTACTTTCTCTAAAAAATAGAGCTACTTACTGGAGTTTTTTCCATATCTGCAGTCAGAGCAATGGTTAAAAATGTAAACAACAACAAAAATATGTTTATTTTGCCACTACATAGTGTGAAGGATTATAAGAGAGGTATATAAAGATCTCCAAAGATACCAAAGTCAACCTTCTGTATTTGCAGAGGTTAGAAACCACAGCAAACCTGCAAATACTTCAGATCTCCATTAAAAATGCTTATTTTACTAGACAAAGCACTAAATATAACTTAATATGCATTAGTATGCACACTGTAAGCTGTCTTAGATATTACAGTACCTAAAATTGTATCTTTGCCGTTAGGGGTATAGCCAATCAGCACTAAGGAAAATAATTGGCCCTTCTGGATTGGCTGCTTTGAAACCACCAGCCAATATGGTGTCAAGCGTCAGTACGCGTAGGTGTTTTTAGCTTCCCAAGATGCCTTTTCTTTTTAATATTTTAGATATATTTCATGAAAACAAAAAACAAAATAGAATGGTTTTCCCCACAGAATTTGGAGTCACAGTCTACAGAAAATCTTCAAATAAGGGAGTGTGCTAATAATATTGAACCAGAAGTAAAAAAAATATGCTTATGTTTGCCAGGGGTGTCAGTAAATATGAAGGGTGCAAAAACTTTAAGGTAGGGGGAAAGGAGAACATTAAGTATCAGTGATCCCCACAAAGATAGGAGCTTCTAGCAGCTCTACTGTGCCATGTTCCCTTAAATCCTATTTTACCAGGGAAATATCATCGTGTGACTTTTTCTACAGCAAATGACCAAAGTTCCTCCACAAGTTCTACCACTTTGCAGCAGTCGTTCACATCCAAGTGGGACTTGTTTAATATCATGACAAACAGCAATTCCTCGTCGAAATGTTGACCAATTATGACAGCTGTGCAGATTTACTATAGGATGACCTGCATCAAATCAGTTTGGTGCTGTGTGGCAATGTGGAGAAAAATAAAGAAACACTGACTACTTCAAACATTCAGACATGAAATGAGATTAAAAAACGAGAAACAAAATAGGATTGGGTATATTCAAAGTTTAAATAAGTTATTAAATAAGAGAAAACGCCATATTATGTTTTGAGAAACGACACACCTGAATCGGTTTTTGGTTGTAGCAGGATGGTTCTCTCTGTCGTTTCATTTAAAAAAGGTGGTCTGCTGTGGTGAAGTCATGGGAACAACACATCACAACTCTCACCATTACCCCATTTGTTTTCTATTGTTTGTCAAGTTCAGGCTCGTTCTGCCCTTCTATTGCTCCACATCTGGCTCTCTGACAGGATGTCGGTGTTTGACACAGGCTGAGGCAGCAGGAATAAAGATGCTGTGTCAGGGTGTCTTACTGTTTTTGGTATAACTCCAATTAACTTTGTCTTGTGATCTGGTGGGTTGGTTGTACCGTCACTCCAGGTAAACAGCATGAAGGCCATCTCAAGAGTTTAGGTGTATGCGCCTGGGGCGATAATTGCTCTTTCTCCGTCGGGGTTTATAACCATTGCAAAGTTACTTTGAAATCCCACTGCTTTTATGTAATAGTTGGTGTGCTAATTGCCAACCAGCAAAAGACTAAATTGCTATTTGGCTGCACTCTGGTTCTGCGATTATGCATGTATTTGTGTTTTTAGATGTCTTACATCCTGAACTCTTGCCAAAGGCCAAGAAATTTTAATAAAGATACAAATTGTCAACCTCTACTGAAGCTATGGTGTAGTTTTCCGCATCCTAGCATCAAAACAAATCCCAAAAGAGTTATCAACCATCAAAAGAAAATGTGATACGTTTCCAATTCTGGCTCAACTCAGTTTTTTTTTTCCTTCGAGATGCATGAAACGAAAAATCCAAGAAATCAACCAAGCATGTACTGCAGAGAGTAGCCTTTCTACATGAAAGTGTTAAGATTGAACAACAACAACAACATCTTGGTTACACCCACCTCTCAATTTCATCCTTTATCTCAAAGCCTTTTAGCATAGCCAGTACCTTAAGTGAAAAAGGATGAAAATAACATAATTCAAAGAGACACAGCAGCATGTTTTCTCAGCACATTTATGAGCAAAGCACATAACTTTGACAGAATCAAAAGGGAAGTCATCATGCAAAGTTGTACCGTTTTTATCCTTTAATATGGGATATTGGAGGTGTGTGTTACATTACTTTTAATACGTTGTCACGTGTAGGAATGGAGTGATGAATATGAGAGGTTTCTGAATAAGGAGGATATATTCTTTTATCTTTTTAGCAGTCAGAATGAGTGCAAGTCCTGCTCAGACATAAGAGGAAGAGTTTGATGGTTTTAGTCTCTTGGCGGAGAACATCCTTTCCTCAGGATATATACTCTCTGACCTGTAGTATATTACTGAATTTAAATTGAAAATTACAACTTTGCATAGAAAAAGAAGAAGAGGAAAAAAACACTTTACCTTCACTCCAGAGTGGATCACCAGCCTAAACTCTCTTTGAGGCTTTTAGAGAAATGTTCCTACTCACCTCTCTTTAAACAGAATATCAAAACAAGTCATCACATTAAATATGAAGCTGGAAACAGCAGGCGGTGAGCTCAGATTAGCATAAAGATTGTAGCCCCTCCAGCGTTCGGGCTGCTTAGCTATTTTAGCCACCTGCTGCTACCATCTTCATACCCAATGAAGAAATATATAACCCAGCAGGGAGGTGAATATTTTCTTCGGAGAAAGAATGTCAGATGTTCTTCTTTAAAAGTGAGTCCGCACAGGCTCAACTCCCAGGCTCCTCTGCCACCATCTCTTTTTTACCAAATGTGATACTCTAAGTTCCATCGACCTGAAGCGCACCAGCCTGTAGGAGGCTGGAAGGTTTTGCAGTACCGTTTATAAAAGGCAGAGTCTCTAATGTGCAGTGTTAAAGAGTAAAAGCAACATTTTTCGCACACCCAAAATGCACTTATCCATGTTTAAGAAAACGCAGACGTCACAACAGCAATGCTGATATGCCAGTTAAAAGCAGTAGGTGGCAATAAAGTTGACGTCATTAATAGATTAAAATGAATGTAATATCTGGTTTCTGAAGAAACGAATCAGGAGGAAATGCCAGACATCTCCCATTGTTTGGAATCCCAAAGTATACACTGAAATTAACTTCTTTTCCTGAGTTTTTCCTTTCTAAAAATGCATAGAGATGAGCGGTAGCTGGACTAGTTTTGTTTGCAGTATGCCTGTGTTTGTGTGGACAGGGGCATAGGACAGAGGTCATCCTTAAAGCAGGAGGAAAAATTGATTGAACTAAAGGAGAATAGCAATTGTCAGATCAGGGAAATGACGGGAAGGATTGACTGGAAACGTCCAGTAAACGATCTCAAGGCTATCACACTTGGAATTTCCACGACAACAACAGCTGCCTGTGGACACTCTGACCCTTTTAAACTGCAGATATGGTCTAAACACACACACACACACACACACACACACACACACACACACACACCATCTGAGATCTGAAGGCCACACACAGCTGCTACACACACACACGCCCCTCCATAAACAGGAAATGTTCCCTGAGATCAAACCCCTCGTGTTCGACAAAACAAACTCCTTGATGGTTTTCCCCAGGAGTCACACTAGACGTTGCGTTTTAATTTAGTTTTTATTGGGAAGGAGTCTGCTCTCTCTCTCCGTCTGTCTGTCTGTCTGTCTGGGTGGCTGTCTGAACCGACAACGGGAGCGCCTCACACAGCAGTGGCAGTTTTCCGTACATTTGCGGAAATTTATTGCAGTCAGATGGCCGGAGCATGTGGAAACCTGTACCGCAATTGCACTCAGCAGTCTTTTTTTTTTTCTTCTTTTTTTACAGCTCCATGATTTGTTCCCGCTATGTGTTTGGTTTGCCTTTGAGCGCCGACAGCAGCCAGCTGTGCACAAGCAGGGAGTTTTCTGTCGCCAAATGAAGCCCCCAGAGGGGCGAATTTACTAGAGGCTGAGTGTGAGAATTTGCATTGCAGACTTTACTCCGTCAGGGCTGATAATTGCCTTAATCAGCCTTATTTGCTCATGAATGAGTTTTTGATTTGAAAGGATTAAAAAGTCTTGTTGTCATGGCAGCGGAAATTTCAGTCCCACTGTAGTTGTTGGTTGCGGGGAGGGAAAGTGACAGGAATGCAATCACTGTGTGAGTTGTGCGCCGTGACTGAAGATAAAGATGGGTCTTATTTTGATCGGGTTCACACTCCTCAGTGCCTGACTTTGATTTCGAAGGAGACTTCTAAAAATGTAAGACCCAAATCCATTGTAATAAACTCTTGGGTAATTATTATCAACTCCAGAGTTTTTGTCATTCTACATTAAGTTGTACATGTCCTCTTTCCAACCTCTTACGTCGTAAATTCAAATCCTCCGTACAGACGCAGAACAAATTATGATTATTCAGACGCCTCAACATGCTAAGTTAAAATAAATAAATAAATAAAAAGCAAATACCACTCTTCTCTCATTTTATCTGTATTTGCTTTGAGAACTATGTATGGATTTGTTCTTTGCTTGCTCTTTAGCTTCACCTGGAGTTAATACAACCAACCAGCCTGTGAGACTTCAGATAATAGAACTCAACTTGATGAACATGTATACATTTTTGGACTGAGAAATGTTTAATAAGCTGATCTGCTTGTACGAAGTTTGTTATACATGAAAATACCACATTAGTTATACTAAAGTTTAGGATTAGGGCTTTCCCCATGGATTACCCATGCTAGTGAAAAGTTTAGATAGTGATTTACATGCAAACTGGCTCAAACTCTGCTAGATTGTCTGTGAACAACAATGTTCTTCTTTTGGCTCGGTTTATCAGGTGTATTTAGTTCCAGACTTTGTCTAGGACACTTTAACACACAAATTCACATTGATCTAAACCAGGGGTGTCCATCTTCATTCCTTCACGACTGTCCTGCAGCTATTAGATGTATCCCTTTTCCATCACACCTGAAGCAAACGGTTGAATTACCTCAAGTTTGGCAGAGGCCTGGACCTACAGGGATCATTTAAAAGCTACAAGATGACCTGTCATTGTCCCAACTCTTTACCAGCTTCTAACTGGTATTTGGTCCTTTTGTCTTTCAGTTTACTCTGCCCAGCTTCCCTGTCTTTGCTAAACACCAACCTCGCAGCAAAAGGTCGCCGCCACCGTATTTCCTCATCGCCACAGTCCTTACAGGTTGATTTATGCTGTTAGCTTTGTGCTGCATTTGCTTTGTCAACATGGTTTATTAAAAAAACCTGCAAAACAGTTAAATGGTTTCTTTTAGAAATGTATTTCCTCTACAGTCCCTCTGTAAACCCCAGAACTGCGGAGTGCACAACTCACTTGTCCTGTCAGTAGATTATTTCACCCGAGCTGTGGATCGGTGCAGCTCCTCCAGAGTTGCCATAGCTCACTTAGCTGCTTCTTTGATTATTGCTCTCTCTGCCCGGCTTGGCAGTTTAAGTGGATGGGTATGTCCTGGTAGGTGCGGCTGTGCCATGCCCACAAAAACACACTGAAAGTTGCGGTTGTTACATGACAGAACGTGGGAAAGTTCAGCAGCTGCATAAGCCAGGATCAAGTCAAAGCCCTGCAACAGTAACGGCAACATAAGGTGGCAAACTCAAGATACTTTGTGCACTTGGAAAGAAATGCGTGAATTATTTCAGTCACGAATCGACAAGATGATAAATTTTCCTGTCATTTTCATTTTGCCCTATGATAACATGGGAAATCCAGAAAGATTTCAGCGGTTTCGCACCAACTCACAGCCATGAATTTGTGCGACTTTGCCAGGCAGCGTTACTGTAAGTCTGCGAGAAATAAATGAAAGTCAGAGTAATGCCTCCTGAATCCAAAAGATTAAGCTGTGCGTCTTAACGTGTCCGTGTGCGCGAGGATTTGTTATATAATAAGGATATATTCATAACACACTAACATACCCTCCTTACACACTGCAACATTAATTCACTTAGTGGTTTCAAACTGTTCAAAACGTATTTAAAAGTAATTTAGCGTTGCCTGATTGATGATGTGGCCGTGCGTGAACATTTTAATGTGGACAGACTTTGTCACCATATCAACACTTGTGGCTCTCATTCTGCACTTTTATTTAGATGTATTTTAATACAAATTAAGCGAGACATACATTTGAAATATTGCGACGCTTGTGTGTTTCTTTTTTTCTTTCTGATCTGGAGTCAGAAGGCAGCAGAGATGACTGAAATATGTGAAGACTTGCATATTGGATGACTGCAGCATTCCTCATTGGCATGTCCAGATCTGTAGCTTCCCTACACACACACACACACACACACACACACACACACACACACACACACACACACACACACACACACACACCCCGACCCAGGTCTCCAGGACACTCTCATACAAGTCAAACACCATATTGGGTTTTTTAAGCCTTTTTCCTATTTTTTATTTTTATTTTCTGAATATTTCCTTTTTCCTACATCTTGTTGAACCGTTTCAGAAAGAGAATGTGTGACTAACAAACTGTAATAAAGAAACACATGTTAGTCCAGATGGTTTGGAAAAGTTTTTTTTATTGTCAAAAAACTGGAAAGTATCATGTCAAACTATTAGACACTAAAATTGTACAAACATCTTTTTTGTGTTGCTTTTTTACTTTTATTATACAAAGACAGGTTTAAGTTGGATTGCAAAAATGAAATAGGATCACCAAACAAACAATACGATAAAAGTTACCTTTTGAAGCGTTGCCAACTCTTTTCAATATCTAGGCGTGTAATACTCAGGCTTCTAGCCACATCTGTCTGTTCGGGTCACAGCTCGACACCCTCTTCAGGTTCTTTTTCATATTGCTATATACTTTTTCCTCACTGTTTGTTGTTTATTTCTTTTCATCTGGCAATGGCAAGTCTTCAGATTGTCCTGAAAGGAGGATGTCACATCAGTTGGGAGTTTGAAGAGCAAAAATCCACTCAAGCCAACAAAAGGACAAGCTCTTTGCAGAGTTTCCGCACAACCTTAAGAACTCTTCCTTTTTCCATTTTATTTTGTGGTGCTTTTAGAGCTTTATATTCAGACAGAAAATGGACAGAGAGAGAGAGAAGGGGGGTAAAACGTGCAGCATGGGTTCCAGGATTAGGCATCAAATTGCAGATGACTGCATACTGTAGTTCGGACTAATAAATTCATCCCATGATGCACGGCAGCAGTGTACAACTATGGTTCATTCTTCTGAAAAAGTACAAAATCTGTTATGTAGTTATGTATATTCCTCTCAATAAATTATTTCTTATGCATGCCTGTATGCATGTTGTCCTTTTGAGTGGGTATTAAATAAATATTCGGTCATGCTCAAATGAATCCACTGTCTTTAAAGGATTTGCTGTAGTTTGCTAATTGCCATCTTTTCCTTTTCAGGAGTTCTTCACAGAAATCACAGAAGTCATTTAAATGTACTTTGAAAGAAATTTTGCTTAAGAGCCAGCTTTAAAAATCGTTAAGGATTAAAAAGAAGAAATAAAAACAACCTTCTTTGTGTCTTCAGAGTCTCCTCCGGAGAGGACGGGACGCCGCCGCAGCATGCCAGGCTCCTCGGACAAGAACGCCACCGTCATGGAAGCCGCCTCCACCGCCGCCACCCCTTTCAGAGTCACCGTGAGTACTGTGAGTGCTGCTTATTTTAAATCTACCAGCCGTCCTCTCTCCGTCTCTCTGTTACCTTTATTTTTTTTTTATCTCATAGATTAATGAGATTAGAAGGCCGGTTTAACGTCCAGATGAACTCATATCAAAATGGAACTGATTTGCTTTAAAAGTCACAACAGAGTCTTTCGAACTTTGACACCACAGCACACATTTGGTTTGCCTCCGACAGTCAGGTCTCTATTGGTTTTTTTTCTGTTTTTTTTTTTCCCAGCCTACATGATAAGCTTTATTTAAGCTCAGTCACTTAAACTCCCACACAGCTTCCCATTTCCGCTGTCAAACATAAATGGAGAGCACTCTTCCCCCACCCTTGCTTCTTTTTTTTTTTTTGCCCATCAGCCCGCTGTAACGCTCTGTGTCATGTTTAATTCAGTAGATAAACAGCCAGTTAATGAAGCAAAAAATTCTGCCATGAGTCATCAATTTAAAGATAATTAGCAATTAGCATCGCATATTTCAATTAATATTTATCAAATGGGGAGATGGCAACGCGGAGGTGAAGTGTAAACTGCTCAAAGTCAGGCCAGCGGAGCGACGACGTTTGTTTTTCATAAACATGTAAACTCCATGTCATCTCTTTAGTCTTCACAGAATAAACAAAAACAAGAATGGACTAAATTGGGAGCTAAAAGATATGATGGCATCCATTACAACAGGAAAAAAAAAAAGTGCTTTAAAGGCTTTTGTGAAAGTCGATATAAACTATAATTGATACGAACTTCTACGTAATAGAACATGCAGCCTTCTGGTCTCGGACCTTTCTGGATCTTATTGATCCCCTACAGAAAGACATTTGAGCAGAATCTTTGTTTGATCTTGATTTCAACAGGAATTAACGAGCGTTTATGAAAAGAAACAAAGAACTGCAGGCTTGTAAGAGGTAAAGGGTGAGACGGGAGGGCTGACTTATTGATCAGCTGCCTCTGAAGCGGCTTCTTGTGCTTCTCAGGGAAAGGGAAGTTGATGCGATCTGCTGCAAAGTCAAACTCAGTCACATGACCTCTTGACCCCTAACCGTGAGCCTAATATTGATGAGCTTAAACAACTGATTCCTGCCCAAAGTGAACATAATTCTCTTGAAGATGGTTCAACTTGGACTGTGGGCTCCTTTTCCATATGCTTCCCCCTGGTGGTATTTACTGGTATTGCATCAACTATCAAACTGACACTTTCAAGTGCCTTCCACTTAAAATGATCAGTTTCTCTGATTTTACTTTTTATAGGTATGTGTTTGAGTAAAATTTTGCATTTATTTGCAGAAAATGACAAATGGTCAAAATAATGAAAAGGATGCAGCGCTTTCGGACCTCAAGTAATGCAAAGAAAACAAGTTCATATTCATTTAGAAACAACAATACTAATGTTTTAACTCAGTTCAGAAATCAATATTTGGTGGAATAACCAGGAGGTTTTCAATGGGGTCCAGTGCAGTGGGCTCTTAATTTTTTTTCCAGAGCTGTAGACGTTTATGTATTTTGTCAAATTAAAACCACAAACATTAATATAATTTCTTGATGTTATACAATATAGGCCAAAACAATGTAACTTTTAATAATGTGGCCAGAAAAGCTGCATGTTTTTTTTTTTTTTTTTTTACAGTTAAAAACAATGTAAAGTATTATAAAGCATTTCTCTTTAACACAAACCTTGTCATGAAAATCAAGAAACAGAAATAATGATTTTTTTTAAAAAAATCCTAAGATACTGTATTTGAGCTCGATTGGGTAGTTAAGGATTGACAACACATCATATTAGCTGCATTGCATACTGACGATATGGTTGGTAAGGATGTTGGGTGTTGAGTGAATGGCTACTGTTCCTCATCATTCCTCTTTATATCAGAAACAAACTTTCACACGCTGACAACAAGAATTATAATGATCTCTAAAGCACTCCTTCTAAGGCCTCGAGCTAAATCCGTCAAAATCTTTTCCACTCTTGCGTTTGGGGGGCCTGGATTTCATATCTGCAAACACACACACACACGCGCGCCTCTATTGTTCTCGAATGCTGTTATGTCTTTAGAACCATAAGCCACAAAAACTGAAATCTCTTCAAGGTGTCTGTTATAACTAAGCAGATAAAGAGTTAAAATAGATGTTACAGTTTCTTTTGCTTCACTTATCCTAGGTGACTGAACTGATTCTCCTTCTCTCCCTACCTCCCATTTTCTCTCTGATAAATAGCAGAAAGGTCTAATTGGGAAGGTACATCCTCTGGTTTTATCCTCTTATGCTAAAGGAGAACACGAGATGTGACAGTAGAAGCAAAAAAAAAAAGCCCCGCTGATTGTCCCGGCTCTGATTGTATCGGGCCGCATTAAGGGCGGCCGGGAACCGGCGAGCCGAGGGAATAGAATTAACTGGTTGCAAAGCATTTGCTTTAATTTCATGACAAAAACGAGGCCCGGCAATAAAGCCAAGCTGAACTCCTTTAAGTGCTGATTTAATGAACTCGGACAGGCTGAGATTGCAATCAAGCTTTTGTAACATCCGCATACACACACACACCCACTCGCACACACGCAGTTGAGAGGTTAAGCTGCAAACAAGATAGTGCAGCAAAATATTGATGCAATATTTCTGGAGCCGTCAGATTCCCTGTTTTGGAGTGAGCGCAATAAGAAAAGACAGGCAGGCTGTTGAGAAGCAGGTGCCCCTCTATGCGGTATGCTCATGTTGAATTGGTTTATGACATCCCGCCCTGCCTCTTCGCTGTCTGCCGCAGAAATATGGAATAAATAAACAGCTTGTTGAGATTCATATAAGCATGGGAAACAGTAACCTCAAGTCTAGTTTTGTTTATTTGCAAATTGACAGATGCACAATACACTTTTTATTCCTCATTGTCTTCCATTTTTTTGGTTACATTTTCCTCTTCCTGGCTGCCATTCAGACTCGACGCTACTCTATGTAGCACAGTGAATGTAGTGTGTAATATTGTTTGTACTTCCTTTTATTCCTATTATTCCACATCTCTTACAATGTGACTTAGACCCAACTTAGAGTGATGTAGCATAAGACAGTCAGAGGAATTCAACATTCATTGTACAAAGTTAGTTTCGTTTTTTTGTGTGAAGGGTACTTCTGTTTTTTTTACAAGTTTGTTTGTTAGCTTGAAGTCCTTTTCAAATGAAAAAAAAAAAGTCAAATGATGCTTGAAACACCCTAGATCATTGAAACGCACACAAATCCATAAAATCAAAGCCTGGGCCAATCAAGTGACTTCATATGAACCATTGCAGTACTTGTTATCTTGAACAGATTTTTAGGGTTTGTGAAGTCGAGCTACATGTAGAATACCGAGCCTAGCTGGGTTCTTCTTTTCTTTTATGTTTGCTATTGTTTTATGTTATTTATCCAAGGCTTCATGGTGTGATAGGTGTGTTATTCAGAATCCCTAGCTAAATAAGAGCAATAACAGGCCGCATCAGAGTGAAGCCCAAACCTATATTTTGCCCTATTTGACCATCCTTTGTTTCACTTTGCTCTGCTACCAATTCCATGCTCTGCTGAGCTCCTATCCGCCGCTGACCTTGTCACTCGTTTGCTGTACTTTTCTCCCAGCTTTCCTCGTCGCTTAGTTTCATTCTGTTGCTTCTTCTGCTGACTTGTGCTCTGCCACCTCCACATTGTGCTCAAATTATTTCATTTATCCTCCTGCTGCTTGTCACCCCTCACTGTCAATCATTTTTCTCTCTATTTTTTTGTTTTGTTTTTGGGTCGACTTCGGCTCACTTCATGTCCCTGCTTTTCCTTCCTAATTCATTTCGGTTATTTTATGTGACTTTTTATTTTTTTTAAGTTCCGATTTGAATTATGCTGAATTTGTTTTTTTTCTTTAAAAAAAGTCAAGTTGGCCACAGCTGTTCGCACTCTGCTTCATATCTCTGATTTGTCTTTCATTAATGCCCCTCTCTGTGCTTGAATTGGGAGTTTTATTCATCACCTTGCCTCATGAGGACGCAAAAAGAAACAACATTTTAATTTGTGAACTGAGAACATGCCGACGACAGCAGGCTAACCTGCTCTCCGGGGGCTGCGGGGAAGAAGCGCAGAATCGCTTTGCCTTTCGAGGAGTTCGGAAGCAGTGATATGCGGAAATGAGAAAAAGGTGTTTGGGCGTTATTAAATTTTCATCTGCACTGTCTTCTGTGTCAAAAAGTCAAACTCAGTGGGTCTCAATCTCGTCATGGTTACGGAGGAGCTGCTGCGGTACGGGGTGGTTAATAGATTCCTTCCTTAATAGATTCACTTGGACTCCTCTATTTCTTTGTTTAAATAGGACTTTCCTACATGCCTACACGCCTAAAGAAAGAAATATATATATTGATGTCAAAACACAGAGTAAATGGGGTTTTTTTTGTTTGTCTTTTGTCCAAGTTTTGAGTATGAAAAAGTAAAAGCAACCCTGATCCTGGAGGGTTCAGTGGGATAATTTAATTTCACTTATGAAGAAAAAAGCAGACGTTCAGCTGTAATCCGAGCTCATCATAGTCGTCCTCCTGCTGTCACAATGTTTATCTCCCCTCATATGTTGCCATATTTTACATTGTTCTAAATCACTGAAGTGTGGGTGTTTCCTATAATAGTCTCCATATTATGTATAGTTCATGTGCATTGGGATGAAGAGTGTGGAATTCCTTGTGTGCTATTGCATCTTCACTGCATTTGTCTTTTCATTTCCCACACTTAATGAGTCTACATACATACATATATTAATAGCCATGTAATAGTAGATATGTTACTATGTGACTCTCTAGGGGGGCAGCTATTATTCAGTGATTAATGGTCATCTCAATGGGATTTATTATCATACAATAAATTTGTTGATTCAATAAATTGGATTAGGTTATGGCTTTCTTTTGAATCATAAAATAATCATGGTATTTGTAGATGATCCTCAAAATAAAAAAAACAAACAAAACAAAGTAAAATCATTGGTAACTGCACATTTTCTTACTTAATATTATAAAAGAGACATAAAAGAACAAAAAAAAGCAGTGGAATGGTGGCTGAGACTCCTGTGTTTATGAAATTGTTTAGTTATTATTGTCCGTGTAACTCTGCATTACATCTATAAACTAACAGCTGAGTTCAGATGTCAACTCAAGGCATTAAAAACAAACATCATAAACATGTCGGCCTAGATCGAACTCAAAACTATGCAATTCATTCCACTACAATACAATCAGGTCAAGAAACGCCCTTAGCAGAGTAATACATACTAGCAATAAGATCTTAGGGGTTGAACAATGCTCACTTACAGAACTGTGTAAAAAAACAAATCATTAGGAAAACTAAAGCCATTATTAATGATACTTCTCATCCTTTACATGCTGAGTTCCAGTTTCTGCCTTCTGGCATCAGGCTCAGACTTCCTAGAATAAAAAGTAACAGGTACAAGCTCTCTTTTGTTCCTACAGCAACATCTGCTTTTAATGCAGGACAAGTTAGGGGGACTTGCACCTGATTTAGTGTTTGTAGCAACTGTCAGTCAATAATGAAATACACTGCTGTACTTTTTCCATTATGTATTGATTTGTATTTCATGTCCATCTGGTATGTTCTGTTGTTTTTTTTAAAATCTTTGATACTTTGTCTTTTTCTTTCTTTTTTTTTTTGTACTTGCTGTAACATCAGTTGCCCATTTGGGATACAAATAAATCTGAATCTGAGTCAAAACCCATCCATCCATTTTCTTTACACCCTTGTCCCTAGCGGGGTCAGGAGGTGCTGGTGTCTCTCCAGCTACGTTCCGGGTGAGAGGCGGAGTACAACCTGGACAGGTCGCCAGTCTGTCGCAGGGCAACACAGAGACAAACAGGACAAACAACCACACACACACACACTCACACGTAGGGACAATTTAGAGAGACCAATTAACCTGACAGTCATGTTTTTGGACTGTACGGAGTACCCGGAGAAAACCCACACATGCACAGGGAGAACATGCAAATTCCGTGCAGAAAGACCCCAGGCCGGGAATCGAACCCAGGATCTTCTTGCTGCAAGGTAACAGTGCTACCAGCTGCGCCACTGTGCAGCCCCCTAATCAAAACCCAGTTCTATACAAATTCTAATAAAACACTAACAAAGCAGCAATGGCTCGACTCCTGCTATTCGGCTGCCAAACCTTTTCTGTGTAAAAACCGCAAATGATGCAACACTAGTGCTGTTGCTAATAGATATTCTACATCTTTAGGTGAAGTTAATTTTCCAAAGATGGAAAATGGGGTTCATTTTCTATTGTATGTTGGAGTTTTCCTTGGCGTAGAGTTGATCTAAACTGAAACCTCTTTCTGATTTTAAAACTGCAATCCTTAGAAATACTCAATTCCCAGATTATTACAGGCTGTCTTAAAGTTTTGGAAAAGCTCCCACAGAGTCGCATCTAAAGTTGCTGAGTAGGCGGAGTACTTCTGTAGCGGTAAATTGAACTTAATGCAGAGTTGATGTCGTGCTTCCTTTGCACTATTTGCTCCGGTCTTGTTTCTCCACGGTCCTCCTCATTGAAAACAAGTTATTATTTCAGCTCCCTGTCGTAGCCACTGCTATATTTGTGCACTGAAACTTTGGACAGGAATCTGCATCAGTAGTGAAAATGTAATGCTGTGAATATTGGTTTATTTTTTCACAGTAATCGTGCCTTACCCAAAATAAATCTTTTCCTTAAAAATTACCACGTAATTAGGAATTGTAGCACTCTGTTCGTTCACAGCGATGATACACACACTCATTATTGGCGTGAAGCTCGGGTTACCGGCATGAGAGCGTCCTTTGTTTTCAGGCCAGAGTGCCTCCTGATGACAGGTGTTGTTCATCGGGATGTTGAGGTTTGCTCTGTGATCAGCTGCCAAGCTGTGAGGAAGTCGCTCTCCAATTATCCCCAGTCCATCGAAGCCTGGGGAGACCTATTCATACTGTAGGTGGTAATTGTTACACAAGTGTGTTAATGGCCTGAACGGGGCAGAGGGAGGTCTCTTTCACTAGGCAATTTGCCCATCACAGCCATGTGGAAGGGCGACGCATATGAGGACAACAGAAGGTTAAAGCACTTTAGGTAATGCATGTCTGTTCGGGTACGTGATGCTTTTTTTTTTTTTCAACTTCGTCTGACTGAAATCTCAACCTGGTGTTCTGCTTTGTGGAATAAACCACTGCAAAAGGTCTTTGCAAAAGCTTTCACCGAGATACAGACTCTTTTACACTTTTTCAGTTTTTGCAGCCGCATGGCTAATGGTTTCTGCAATGTGGTCTTCATGAGGGAAACTGAAAAAGCCCACCTGTGATTAAAACAGTAGTGAACAGACAGCCTTGTGAAGAGGACGCACACTGCTTGGCAGGTCGGAAGTAAAGTTGTGGAGAAGTTGTAGAAATGCTTTACTTTAGCAGAGGCACACAGGGAAGCTAAGCACAAAGTAACTCTTAAGAAAACTCTACCATGGGTGCAAAACATGTTAGTCAAAGGCCTGACCTTAAATCCAAGATTGTTATTTCATTTGCTGTATAATTTAGATTATTCTGAATCATTTTCCTTCCACTTCAGTCATATGTCAACCTGAAATGCGCGACAAAATGTGATGCGTGTTCAACGGGTATAAATACTTTTGCAAAGGTCTTCGTAATACTTGAGAGCATGGGTTTAAAATCATTATCTTTGTGTGCTTGACGTGGTTACCTTACAAAAAAGACCACTCCCACTCCACATGTCAGGAAATTGGACCTGAAAGAACATTCTTTCAGCTCATAAGAACCCAAAGATGAGCGGTTCGGTTGCAGTGAAGAAAAACGAAATACTTCAGATGTCCAAGAATCTCCAGCAAGCACCAGGTCTCCTACTGAGGAGTGCACTTCAGAATCCTGTTGGCTGCAGCCCAAAGCTTGACAAGTATGGGCAACAGCTGAGCTGAGTGCGTCCAAATGCACAGTGTGGGTGAAACGTTTTGAGCAACAAAAAAAAAAGAAAAAGAAAAGGCAAAAGTTGTGGCATTTCTACATCACTCATTTCATTCACTTGATAGTTACCATAGAGATTGCCAGGGTTGAATTGCAAATGTAAGAAGAAATACGCATACTAAATTTCCTTCCACTTCACCCAGACAAGCCTAGAACCGATTAGCTGGTTTTTACCTGAAATTACATAATTTGTGGTAATTCCACCCCAATTCTATCTCCACCCCACTCTGAGCTCGGCTTTTATCTAACAGAGTTAAATCTGGGGCTCTGAATGTTCGCGTCGCAGTCTCTAATCTCTGATGTGAGCCGCATTTATTCATTACCCTTCAACTATCAATATTCATATTTTACTGTCATGCCGTCAAGTTCAACCACATCTCTGAGACCTCGGCGACGCTGTAATGTCGACTGTCTTCCTCCATCAGGGCTTTCTGAGTCGACGGCTGAAGGGCTCCATAAAACGCACCAAGAGTCAACCAAAGCTCGATCGGAACTCCAGCTTCAGACACATCCTTCCCGGCTTCAGGAGCGTGGACAATGACAGGTGAGGTTTTGCTCCTTCTACAGAAGTTTCTGTAAATGATTGCTTGTTGTTGCATTTGCATGTGGTTCCTACATGGTGGAGGGCTAAACTCTCAAATGTCTGCATCAAATGGCTTTGTTCTGCCTTTGGGAACATTCAAACACATTACAGAAACAGAACATTTACTCAGCAATTGCAGGTATTTTAGGAACGGCGGCCATCCCAAAATAGCTACGGCGGGGTTTGGATGATTGAGTAAACTTGTGTCACACTGTCACATTAAAGAGAAGTGCTATTGGTAAAAAAAAAAAGAGGTTGTCACGGCAAAGAACATCACAACCCAATACTCTGCATGTCCTAATGAATAAACACTGCAATAGCATAACTTCACAAAGCGTAACACTTGAGCTCAGAGGTGCCTGACAAACTCCAGGGTGCCGGGAATATATGACGCATAAAACAGCTACATAATTTAACTGGAAATACAAAAAGAGTCGGGAGTATAAACATGCAGAATCTTTCAAGATGTCAAGTGCGAGTACGAGCTCTACAGAAGACCGGCTGATTACGTCAAGTTAATCATTCTGCAATTCCTTCCTGTTATTGTCCTATTTCATGGACAATAAGATATGTCTATAACATATAGTTTATCTGTTGATTTCAGGTAAATTCAGAGAATTTGAAGCTCATCCGTCTTTATTATTTCCTCCACTTGGTGCAGTGTGCACTACCAGTGGCATCGAAACAGCCACACGTCATTCGATGTCTGTCCAGTTTGTATGCTTGTATGCTTAATTTTGGCATTTTAATAGAAAAAGTTGTGTTTTCTTGTTTAACATTCAGCTAAGAATAAAAAACAAGACAAAAAAAAACTCTCTGCAACCCCCTAAGATTATGTTGCTTTTTTTCTGAACTGATCCACTCCGTTGATCCCTCTGCCTCTAGAGCTATTTAATAACCTTTTGCCTCTGGCTGTGTTTACTGGCAGTAGATGCTATCCTTTGCTAATTTTTGCAGGTGTTCAGCTGCTTGGCTAACATTTCCCACTCTCCCCTAGTCTGTATAAAGGGGGGGAAAAAGGCCAAATTCTAGTCCAAGCAATCGCTGCCCTGTAATCACACTTCCTGCTCACTCTTTTTGAGGGTCTCTTTCTCATACTTAGCTAACAGCTGACTCAGCCTACAACTACCAACCTTCCTACCTACCTCTCTACTTCCTTCCCTCTGGGAAAAAGCCAAGGTGTCCATATACGGGGTTTAATTAAAGAAAGCGCCGTGTTTGAAGGAGACGTTCTATGGCGTTCCATTTCAAAACTTAGAGATGAGTTACCGCCTCGCTTCCCACTTTTAATGAGGCATTAACGTCACTGTCAGGCTATCACAAGGGAACACTAGCCTCTGTTAAGTGTGGAACACAGTGGGTTTTTTCTGTCCTTCAGTCGGACCGAATGAGCTCACCTCATTTGCTTTTTCCCCACTGTCCTTTCCCATCCTCCTCACCAATTCTTGCTTGTGTGTGTGGGTTTTTTTGCCGTTCTCTTTCTGATCTGATGTTTTGGACTCATCAACCTCCTGTTTCAACCTTCGGTTTTTTTCCTTCTCTCTAACGGTTAGCAAAGCGTCCAAAAAGATCAGCATTTATGCAGCTCTCCGATAAAGCACACAGGGAGGAAGGCAAACACTGGAGCGGAAATTGGAATGTCCTGGAGGTGTCTTATCTCTCCCAACACAGAACTGCACACAATATGTACATGCACCTCAACTACAAAAAGTGAAAATTCATTACGATTGGTGTCCTTCTAAACAAGTGGTTTTGTGATGTAGAAAGAAAAAAAAAAAGCCCTGAGAAAAGCAATTCTACGACGATTGGATAAATTTGTAGAAGGAGATGCTGAGTTACAGAGAGTAGCGTGAGACGAGGCAGGGATACTCGCTGTGAGCCTGGGAGCAGCCTCGCTGCAGGGCATAAAACACCACAGAAAGGGACAGACTGGAAATTCAGAGATGATGAGATACAGGAGGGTAAGGGAAAGCGAGTAGAGAAGGAACCTGTCATCGCGACGGTCTACACGTGTGCAAATGCGCAGCCGTGATTGTCGAGGATGCGTCACTTGTCCTTAAGCCATGAAGCTCCAGTCGTTTTACTTTAATTGTTTTGAAGGAAGCGGAGCACACGGCCTCGGGTATCGACACCAGACACGATTCTGGCTGCGTGTGGTGTTCGCCGCAATGATATTCTGAGGCCAGGTAGCCTGAAGGACGCTCAAAAGCTGGATATGCTGCAGAGGAGCAGCTGCACACTCGGAATGAAAAATTCATCCGTATCATGGACTCTAGCTGGACTCTCGGCAGGCGTATTTATCTGCAGCAAAACAAAGCAGCAACACAGGGAAAGAGCCCACAAACACTACTGTAATTTGCTCACCCCACTCATTTCGAGTGTTTGTAATCAGACAAATATAGGTCTACAAGATATAATCAAGAAGTTTTGAGGGTGTTTTTGTACATTTTTTAATCTGCTCTAAAATTGTGTAAGATTAATTTTTTTAAGTGTTTTTGGTGATAATTTGTGCACTTGTTTTTTTATTTTGATTATGGTAAAAGTGGGTTTTTATACATGGACAGAACTTTTACCATCTTTGCAAATTATACAATAAGTAAGTTGATGTTTATGTGGTACTTCTTACCTGAGGCTCAAACATTTGTTGTTTTATCGTCTTTGCCAATATTTTGTCTAAAGTTCTATAAAGCTGATGATCACAGTTTCACTGGGCAATTGCTGAAAGAGATGCTTCTTTCTTAAGAGTCGCATTTTAATCAACTCTTAGTGTAAGATCCTCACTCTGAAACTGCAATGGTTAGACAATATTCTCATAGTCTGCTCTGATAAGGGAGGGGCATTTTGTTTCATTTTTACTTAAGATAATAATCAGCCACTTGGCTTCATCACTTCACTGTATGGGTAGCATCTCTGCCTCTATGTAAGCCAAGTCATCACTGCCAAAGATCAGACCAACCACTGTAGCGTGGTTGGAAAAACTTTTTCATGGTGTTGAGCTCGGTTGAGGTGGAGGTCTAGTGCACAGCCCTGTGGTACACCAATGTTGACGCCCACATCGTCTGGGACGTATCGGACAGGATATTCAGACTCCAGTGGCATCCTAAAGGTGAGTACGGTATATCATCCTGGAAACCAGACTGTTTGGACGGACAAAAGGCAGGCGTAGAATCCTTACAAGGCAGTCTTGTGTATCGTACCCTCTGCTTCAGGTGGATAAGTTGGTGGCTATGCTAGCACGCTGATGTTTGTCCGAAGTTGGTGGCAGGTTTGCAATGACCTTATGCACATGTGTTGACATGATTGCCTTTGACAGAAGAACAACTAATCTAACTAGACAATCTATTGTGTTATGTCGCAGCTAAACACTGTATTTAAAGGTTATATGGTCAGCTTGAGGGAATCCGATAACAGCAGACAGGACATGGGCAGAAACTCAAATGGCACTGTTCAGCTTTTGCCCTCAACTTGTTCGGACTCATTAAGATTCCCCTTATGAATGCAAAGAGGTTTTTCTAGACCTTTGAAGTTATAAAAAATATTATCTTTGGATGGTGCACTAGTGGAGGTTGATGTGTCTGTGTTTGAATCAAATTTATGTGACCCTCATGTGCTGTGGATCTGGCTCCCTCCATCTGAGTAATCCTCCTTACTGGATTTGATGCAGCAAGAAGGATTACTGGTTTACAGCAGCATTGTGCCTGGCCTGGACATTGCAGTGCTACTGTCAGTAGGCAAAAGGTGGAATTGATCCTTAGGCTTTCCACGCAGTACAAGCAGCATTGTTGTAAGTTATAAATATTAAATGGGAATTCTTGCTCCGATTTCTCTGATGCTTCCCTCTCCATTCCATCATACACCGTTTCAATTATTGTTATGCCTGGTAATTAGGCATAGTTTGATCTCATAATTGGAGACTGAGAGATCTTACTCTGTGTGTTTTTCGTGTGTTCTGGTAACAGCGGCTCTCGGAAATGACTCGGTCGTCCTCGTGGAAAGAATGCTGCGGTAAAAAGGAAGCCTCTTTTTTTGTCACAGGAAGACACCAGGTCTGGATGTTCAAAGACAGCAACAGGATCAGATTTATGGCCTCATTTGATCGCCTATGCAAGAGAAGCATCTCTTTAGTGACCAGCTATATTTTACTGTCGTTGGAAAAACATTGCATTTGTTTGAAAAAAAAAAAAAACAAAATAAAAACTGGGAGGTATGGATGATGGAGGATAAAGGTTGAGATCTGTACAATAACATTAAACCAACCCTAGTGGTGACACTTAGAAATAGGCTGGTATTATGTTCTGCTGGTATTTCTTAAACATGTTATGAAATCAGGGGAGACGACTCAAAAACTAAAAACAAAAATGTTTAGCATTCCCTGTTTTTGTTTGAAAAATGACAGATATTTTCACTCCTGATAAAATCTAATACATAACAGTACATAATAGGAAAGTTTTTAGTGGTTTATATTCTAACTAGTTAGTCAGCTGAACCTTACTATAGCCTATCCATAAAAATGCAATGTTTCTGTATTCCAGACAAACATTAAAATCAGCATTATGCAGCTCGATCCCGCCTTATGTCCGCTCGCGTCAAACTGAGATAATCCTGCCGTCACCGATTTTTAACATCTGAAACTTGTGGACACGGAGCGGGGATTTTTTTTTTTTCCTTTCTTTTTTTTAAGATTTATTTATTTTTTTAAATGTGATGGTCACCATCACATGATAGGTCACCATCATGTGATGGTGACCTATCTAGAGTGTATCTAGAGTGAACCGCCTTTCAGCCACTGACCAGTGGAGAAGGGCACCAGCCACTTGTGGATTCAGTCATTTTAACAAGCAGAGCTATCATTCAAATTCAATTTACAGTGTTAATTTTGCTTTGCTGTCTGAGGAAAGAAAAGATCACTTCTAATTAATATGTTTTTATTTTTTATTTTTTATTTTTAAGGCTTTAGTGTCATTTAAATAAAACTCGAGTTTGTGAAATATAATGTTTTTTTATTGCTTAATATTGAAATTCACTGAACTTTTTCCACGTATTCGTTCAAAGACTGGGGAAGGAATATGCACAAAAACTACGCAATGCAGATTACTACTGCTAAATGAATGAAAAAGCTAAAAGATGGTTTTCAAAATAATAAAAATAAAAGGTCTAAAAGGTATGAAATTGTTCCTCATTCTTCCTGGAAAAGTAACTCCATGTCTGTCGGATTAAACGGAAAGTCATTTTAACAAATGTTTCAGAGTTGCCTCATCTGAAGCATTTTTCATACTCTTAACAGGATTTCTCCAAGCATTACACTGCAATAAGCTTCATCCAAAAGCAATCTATATTTTTATTACTTGTATTTGGTAAAGATTGAGTCCTTTTATAAAACCTTCAACAACAGGCACTTTTGTTCAACCTCCAGTTAAAGATGTGAATCATACAAGAACATAATCGGATAAGTAATCTTTCCGTGATGAATTCGGTTTATGTTTGCATGTTCTTGTCGTGCATGAAGAGCCATGCATCAAAACAACATGGTTTGGAATAATAGACTTCAGCCCAAAAAGCATTAATATGAATTTTGAGGGTTGGGTGATTGTTTCTTCCCCCCATTTCAGCTTTTCTGTGGATTGGATGTCGTGCGGTAGTGCGTCTGTGGAAGTAATAAAAAGAGAGAGAATGATGGAAAGAGCGCAGCAGTGAGGAAAAGACACATCCATCCATAAATCCAATAAAGTGATGACATTTAGAGTTATTAGATTCTGTAAACATTCCCCAGGTGGTCCCACAACAATATCCCACCTCTTTTGCTCCTTTTCCCCGTCCTTTCCTCTGTTCTCTTCGGCTCCCCCTACGCATCCCGATCAGTCAAATCATTATGACCATTCATTCAGTGTAGGATCAAGTGTAAGACAGACGCACCATGCAGTTTTTTTTTTCTTTTCAGAAAACCATGCGTCTCTTTTTACTTCCAATTTAAAATGATGCTGCCTTGTGTCTCTTTTTTTTTTCCAGTACATCTCAATTAAATAATTCTTGGTTGTGCTATTGGAAAATGTGAAGAGCTTATGATAATTTTGCAACGCATTGTATTATCTGTAGTTTTTGCTATCCTTCCCCCGTCATCAATTTGTGGATTGTTATTTAATGTTTGCTTGTGATCATTTCCTTCATAATCCTCACCGGTGAATAAAGATCAAATCCGGAAATGCTCCAGGAAAGCAAAAAACACCTAATGCCAGCAATCAGATGCTCAGTTTTCACTGTCTGTAGTAAACAAAAGCCAAAAAAAAAAAAAAAACATCAACGTTTTCATTAGGTTTATTTCAGCGGCATAATTAGAGACGGCGATAGTACTTCTTCCTCTTTCTCTTTTTGGCGCCGTGCCCCTCTTGCTGTCTCATTTCCCGTGCATCGGCATGATTTTGTGTCGATGAAATGCGGCTCTTGGGGTAATAATGGGTTTCACGGAGCAGGTTTTTACCTAACACTGTGCGTTATTAGCCTCTATCCCACACAGACCCAAATGATGAACTCATCAGCAGCCTCTCAGGCTCTAATGCCTCTAATTTGGGGATGATTATAATATCATTATTTCTCTCTGTTGGAGATTGTTTGGAGATGAGATTAATTTTTAGCGCAATGTTTTATGAAAGTTCCTCTGGAGACCTCGGTGCTCTTTGAAGCGATGGATATGTCATGTTTTTTCTTTTTCTATGTTGCAGAGCTCTGCATTTTTAATTGCACCAAGTTCCTTAAGCGTTTAGTGCATTTTTTTTTTCTTTTTTAAAGTCATATTTATTGATATTATAGGTGAATGTTTATGTTTCAGAGCATGCCACACAGTCTCTGATCAGTGAATTATAGAGTCAACCAATGGACCGAGTCAGGAAAAGCACAGCAGCACAGGTGGAAAAGCCTTGACATAAATACATTTATTATTGCAGTAGCAGAACCTACAATGTAACAGTTAGATTAAACCCAGCTTTAATTAGAGTACATTTATTCAAGTGAAAAAAACTCACCTTAATATCTGATTGCTTGTTTTAACAGTATCCCCAGTTTCACATTTAGTCTATTTATAATTTACATTTTAAGTTGCTTTGTGCCTAATAAGCTTTTACTAGTGTGTTTATAGTAAGAGCAATAAAAAAAATAAAGTTTTTTTTTTTTTGAGACGTCTAGGGAGACATTAGCCATTTAGTTTGCTTTAGCAATATATGGATTTATGAAGGCCCCGCTCTAAATTTGTGATATTTTTGTATCTTGTCCAGCTTTTCAAGCCACTCTAGAAACAAAGGGTGACTCTTGTTCTCTGAAAACCTTCATCCTCTGTGAACATTAGCATTTTCATGATGTTAGCACAGTGCACTATGTCTTAGTACCGCTAAACTGTGTCACAGAACCAAAACAAAGAGTCGGCTTGAAATAGAGGAACTAAACTCCTATAGGGTATAAAAATCCCTTTAGAAATGTTTGCAGATGTAAGAATCCCCTCAAAATATACAAATGTTTTATTTTGCTCCTTTTAGGACTTTTGCAAAAATCCTGAAAGGGGGACTTTTCACTGACTGATGTGACATTGAGCCTTTAGCCTGATCTTTCTTTCTTTGGAGCAGCTGGAGAGGAAGATAACAGCATAACCCTGATAAAATAATTTGCACCGTTCTTTGCTTTCCTCTTGGTGCCGTTGAGATGGAAGACCACCTCAACAGCACCCACCATATTCAGTGGCCATCAATCAGGTGTTTCCCACCGTTCTGCGACATATTCACTCTTTGTTTGCAGCGAAGGAATTAAGTTATTATAACTGTGATTCATATCAATGGCTAGAGCAAATGGGCTTTACATTAAAAAGTATAAAATGTTTGTTGAAGTCAAATATATCTCATTTAACCCTAAGTGTAAATGCGATGCTTTCATCAAACCAAACTTGACATTGGCTTCGCAGTTTATCACCACTATGATCTTTTTACAAACCACATGATTTGCAACACAGTGACCCCCCGAGGCTATGCTTGTAGTGCTGGCACCTGCACAGCTGGTGAGGTCTTGTGGGTTTGTTGATGTTTAACCCTCATAGGGCTTCTGAGAGCCGGGGCCAAGCGTGCCAAGGGGGTCTTCGCTCTTTCAGTCCCTCCATGGGTAATGAGCTATAATGGATAGGACCAGGAGCGTGATGAGAATACAGAGGGCCCCATCAAAGCAGCGCTCTGCGCATCCTTTAAAGAAAAAATAAAAAAAAGACTGCTCAGTAGGCATGCAGCACACTCATTTAGTCGTTAATCCAACCCTAAACTGGTCAAAGGCTCTTTAGATGGCTCTTATAAGGAGATATTACTAATAGTAGAAGTTGTAGAAGCTCATTATCCACAGCTGACTGTAACGCCCTCTGAGAAAAGCAGAGGTAGAATTGTAATGTATTTTGGAAGTGTATTTTCCTCAGGATTCTATGATACAGAAAGTTCAACCATATATATGCAACCGGAGTAAATTGGGGACTCTTCTACATCTTTTTTGTGAAACAGTTTGCAGATGTATGCATTACTCTATGGTAATGAAAGGTATAGTACAGATTGTTTTTTTTTCTTTCTAGAAATCAATAAAATGGAGAAAGACTAATAGCCTGGCAAAGGAATTTTTTTTTTTTAATCAACCAAATGTCATCTGAGTCAGAAAGCAAACTTATTTTGGTAGAAGATGTCTGTTGTATCAATTCACCTGATCAGCTGATCATGAGTCTGGCAAAAAATAAAAAAATAAAAATAAATAGAACATTAACTTCATACCTGTGAATCAGTCACTGAAGTCAGATTCTAACTACATGCCAGAGCTATCAGCAACCCTGATGGTAGTATCTAATAGTCTGTTAGAGTCTAATAACTCCATATAAAGAAAAAAAAATATGTAGACCTATGCTAACTATTTATTAGCACTTCTGATGGTTTTAATCTTTTTAAACCAATGACTGGTAAATTTCTATTTCCATTTGTGTTTCTGCAGATAAACTTTAAATATCTGCTTATAACTCTGACAAATGTCAGCACCTGCAGGATACAGACTAGAATTGAACGCCCAACTGGGGCGTGTTGTCAGTCCCAGATCTGAGCTTTCACTTCCGAGACAAATCGAACCAAGCCTGGAGAAGCACAGCCACCTACTGTCCCTGATGCCATTGCAAAAAATAATAGCCAGGCTCAATCCTCAACATCCCCAGCCTACTCAGAAGTGTGACCAGAAGTGTAAAAATGTAATCCCACATAGAAACACTGGACTCTGTGGCTGACAAAAAAAACAAAAAAAAAAAAACAGCTGTGAACTGTCTCTTACAAAGCTGTCAGCTAGTATTATCCATCAAACATTTCTAAAATTCTAAAACTTTTTTTCCCCAGTTTGAATTGTTTTAAAATAGCTTAAAGCAGCTAAAAACAATGTTAGCTGTTAACCTTTCAAGTCTTTCTTCCCTGTTCCCTGTTCTCTTCTACGTACCTGTTGAAGATAGATAGACATCTATCTTCAACAGGTAAAGTAACTATTACTGACAATAACCTCACATAATCTCCCTTCAAAAATTGCAAGCCCTTTAAGTCAGGGGAAAAACCGTACAGGCTGCGATAATCGATTTTAGATTGGGCATATTCAACACACCACCACGTAACACACCACACACTGCAGGACGTTGTAAGATTGGTGTAATGAGAAAATCGGTGCAAAAGAAAAAAAAAAACAGGCTTTAACGGGAACACCAACATGCAGAAGCATTATGTGCCTTCATGAGTTAGAAATCTGCATGTAAACATGAAAACCTTACCTAAGGATTTTATTATTAAGTCTGGCTGAGAGAATGAAGCAGAGGTTCGACTCTGCCAGCTACCATCTTCCAATCCATTAAGTTCAGAGGAAACACTCAGGCCTGGAAATGACTTTTCCAGCTCCAGCAGTATGGTCAGTAACATTCCTACTTCTGTCTGAGGTTGGGTGATAGCCCTGCACCGACTTTGGTTGCTAAATTGAGCGTCACCGCCAAACTGGCTCTCAATCAGCGAGTACTTTTACGTTTTACAAAGACCGATCCAAGTTGATTCTGGCTTGAGGCCTTTTAACAATCCTCCCTGTGACTCTACATGCTGTTTAAAGATTAGCATGACAGGCCTAAACCATGAAATGAAGGTAAAAGAGTTATATCTTCTTATAAACTTATACCCAATGCTGGTATACATGCTTCCTTTATGTCTCACCTCCCACTATGCGTCTTCCAAACATTACTTCATTGAGGTCAAACTGTAAGAATGATGTCAGATGTTTTAAATGTGTCCCTGCTCCAACATAGCTAATTCAAATGTCTAAATTAGCTTCTCTGCATACTGTTAAGCCCTAATATGGTGCGATATTCAGTGCCAAAATTAAGACTATTGCACACCCAGCGGTTCTTATATCATTTCCGCAGCCAGCTACTGATCTTATCAATAACAGGCCGGCACTGGTAGATGAGTAACGACCGTAGGTAACTAAGTGGCCTGTGCTATCAAATGAGAAACACTCTACTCACTTGAATTAGCTATAGAAAGCCTATGGAAAGCTGACTCAGTCCCTAAATCGCCACAAAACCAAGAGGAGATTGATTGTTCTCAGATTTCACTTCTCTGAAGCTATAGATCAATCTTTCCCTTAAGTTATTTTAGTGTTTGTCTTTAAGTGCAGGTTGATAACTCATCTTTATTCACCAGCTTTTAACCTTATGGGTAACTGACACTGTTATCTGTTGTTCTTATTTTTATGTTTTTGGCATGCCCTGTTTTTAAAGTGCCTCATAAATAAAGTATGATATGTTATGGCATAAGTGTCAGGTATACAGTATTGCTCTGTGATAAAAATTATTTGTGTAAAGCACACCATTATTACACTACAACTACAACAAGTAATAAATCTTGTTTTCTCCCAGTTTTACTGGGACAGTAATGTGTTGTATCTCTGGAGTGTTTTTTTTTTTTAAGTTTGTGGTCTTAATAACCTGCAATAAAATATCAAGTGAATGAATGTCACTATTTTATAATTGGAAATGATTAATCTTCTTTCTAAAATGTTTTAGGAGAAATTTACAGATACTTCTAAATCAGCGGTGTCAAACTCATTTCTGTTTTGGGAAATCAAGCAAATCAAGATTATGAATGCTCTTAAAGGGCCAGCAGTGCCAGAATCGTATTGATAAAATCTGTTCGCAAACTGTTAAAATATCAATTAATTCTTAACATTAAATAATAATATTGTACATCTTTTCAGTTCCTCCAGGATTTTGTGATACTTTCTGGGATTTCTTGCAATAAAAATCGAAGTGTTTGTGGTACTAATTTGGAAATATTTGCGATATTTATTTATGACAGTAACTGTGACTTTTTATGCTTCGCTGTATAGGTCATGGACTATAATCTGGCATCAATTAAGACTGAAGCAGCTATTTAGTACAATTAAAGTGTTTGACAGTTTTTGAGAGAAATCTGATTAAAAGCCACCCAATTATTAGTTGGTCCCTATTATTAGTGCAAAAAAGTGCAAGGATTTGTTGATTTTGCGTGAATTCCCACAGTAATTTTCAAGAAACTGGAGGGACTGGTTGATATAATTCAACAGTAAACAGATGACAACTGGACTGATTTGATTTAAGACATAAAATTTAAGCACACTTAGTGTTTAGACTAGTATCTAGAGGGCGACATAAAACGCTACGGCGGGCCGAATTTGGCCCATGGGCCTTGAGTTTGGCACGTGTTTTAAATAATTCCATATTTAAAAATCAGGGCAGATTTATTATAGTTAGTTTGTTTTTAGTGTGTAATTAAACTCCACCCATCTGGAGTTTAATTACTTCTATTATTTCTGTTCAGTGGCAAAGTTGATTTGACTTGAAATTAGCAGAATTTCCTGAAAATGACGGAAGAATGGCAAATGTTCTTAATTCATAAATGTAGGAGTCAAAGTTTCTTATTTTTGCGTCTCGCTCCACATAGCTGCCCCTCTGGGTTGGATGAGACGGATTCTGAAGTCACAGCTACATCTCACCTCACAGACTCCTCTCCTGTCTCCTTCATTTACATAATACAAGATTTACATAAGGAAAGATAAGACTTGTAAAACTTTTATTCCCCCTCCATGACTGACACGGTCTATTAGACTAACTGACATTCTTGTCCCCTATCGGACCAAAAAAAGCGCTGAAGTGCCTGTTCGCTGCACTGAGAATTAGAAATGAAAAGATGGATGCTGCCATAAAAGACAGGGAACAAGACAGATGACGAACTTAAAAAAAAAGAATAAAAAAAGACTGTTCTGTCATCGGTGTCATTGAAAGCTAGGCTGTGTTTTGGTCAGATGCTCACATTTTTCAGTTAAAGGAATCACAAAGTTAATAACTTATAATTTTGATGGCAATTAGAAAAAGCACAATGAGAGAATTTATGTTTTTAAACAAAATGATGCTCATCAACAGTGGAGTACAACTGCTGAGGGTTGATATTAAGTATGGTAAGATTTTTCTTTTAATTTTAGTGTTGAAATCGGCTTTTGCTTCAACTTACTTGAAAAACATAAATGTTACATCAGACATTGCCTTTTCCTCTCAATTGAATGCGAGTTGAGCTTGGCGGATTTAAATCTTGAGATTATTTCACTTATTCCTTCCTTAGAGCCTTTCAACGTCAAATCTCAATGGACGTTTGAGGAAGAGATGATGATTGAGTTTAGCAGCTGCAGCAGCTTGAATTGGCCTATTCCAGGTGCAGCTAATTTGCCTGATAAAAGTGGGGCGGTGGTATATAATTGGTTTCAGTGTGGGGAGGGTGTAGCTGTAGGCTTCTCTAATTGGATTAAGGAAACCTGATAGAATTTTCCGTTCTTGATTCTGCACTAATAAGATGACAGGATAGAAGAAAGAGAAACGGCTCAAAATGGTGTGTGTGTCCAGTTGGCTGAAGGATTAAAGACATAGCCACGCATTTTTCTTTTTCAATACTTACTGCATGTCATTCTTATGGTGCGTTCACACCAAACACGTTTCGTGCGCCGGGTGCATCTGGTTTACATTCAAAGTCTACGTGGAGGTGCATCGAGGGTTTGTTGCAGCACATCTAGAGCAGCACGATTTGAAACTTTTTGAGCGTTTGACGAGTCAAGCAAGGATGACAGATAGGCCAGCAGAGGAAGACAACTAGAGAGATTTTGATGCATCTGATGAACCCTCGATGTGCCTACATGTAGACTTTGGATGTGAACCAGATGCGCGAAACGCATTTGGTGTGAACGTGCTATTAGGGTTAGGTTATGAGCACGACACACTGTAGAGCTCAGTTTTCAAATTTGTTGGTTTCTACTCTGCTGGCTTAAATTTTGAAGCCTCACATGGGAAAATTAATTTATAATTTATGAATGACCAGGGGTGAGTCAGAGACGCTCTCGCCTTTTTGGGTTTTAGATCATAACCGTTTTGTGAAAGGGGCAATTAAAAAATCGACGTTGAAAAATCGTTAAGCGATTAAAAAAATTTTTATTTATTTATTTTTTTTACAAAGAAAAAATGTTTTCTTTGTAAAACATTTTTCAAAACCATGTATTCTTTGTCTTTCTTTTCACAATTAGACTTCTGTCTCCTATTATGGTGGTTGTATTGTGATAAAATTGACTTGTGGGTTGAAATGTTGAGGTGTTTTTTGTTGTTGTTTGTAAAGGAAACAGGTGTCCATTGCACTTTGCACAATTTGTTCATTTCACAACACAATGCGACGGCTGCTATTGTTTTAAGAACAAGAACGGTGTTTAGGTCCGAGCATATCCCGTTGTGTGGTCATCCAACTCGCACAGGGTCTGGTGTGTATGTGTCATGTGTTTGTTGGAGGGGAGGGGAAGAAGAAGTAAGGGTGATGTCATATTTGATGACTTCACTTCAGATGTGCCAGGGAGTACGAGAGCATTGCACTGCCCTTTTCTTATCAGGGTGCCCTGCCCTGTCTTTCATCCTCCCTATGCCAGCCCTGCCAGTCCAGTACTTCCAGAAATAGACTCAAGCTTTCCTCTAACTCCCCTACCAGCTCACTAATCTGATCTCAAAGCCCTCCCACTTACATTCCAGTCTCACCAATATCAAGCCTGTGGCTGACTTCATTGGCTAAGTTACTTTGCCAGAGCTTGAGACCATACAGTCTCTCAGCTGACCTGTTCATTTTATGGCATGGTTTTCAGCACATGCACCTCCCTCATCCTCCCACCGACAGCGGCGACAACAGCAAAGAGGAAACACCTCACAGCCTACAGGACGTGGAACACACACTCTCTCTCCCACTGGAGCTACACTGGAGGGGGCAAGCTAGGCTGCACTACACACACATGCGATTTCCCCCTCCACAACACACACACACCCACACACACAGACACTGGCTCCTCCCTTTGCGAACAGAAAGAGATGGGAGGTGCAGTCAATCACTGAGAGTAAGTGGAAGGGGTTTTAGCAGGACTTGCTCAGAGGGGGGGCGGGACAAATCCTGTTCATTTTCTCCAAATAAATATTGGAGGTACACATCAGGATTCCTTTATCCGGAGCGAGGGGAAATAAGCAGAGGAGGATAAAGGGCGTGCGTCTGATTTCAGAGGCAACACAGGAAGTAGGGCATGCTCGGCGCAGGGGTGAGGAAGGGAGGGTGGGAGAAAGAAAAGGAGGAGAGGGAGAGCTTTGTGGTGCTTTTTCTCCACCCCTCGTCTTAAAGGAGCAGCAAAGAGGGAAGATAGACACAGTCGGTCAGAGGGAGAGGAGAGGACCACAACTAAAGACGTTTGGAAGGAGGTCTGCATCAACAGCAAAAAAAAAAAAAAAAAAAACAGTGGGGGGGAATGGAGCTCTAAAATAACATTTTTCCCTCATTTTTCTCTGGTTTTTCCTCCTCCTCCCTTCCTCTCCTCCACCACCACCAATTCTGGCTCAGTCTGCTTATTTTCTCAACTCTGCGAGTGTTACAAGACTGACTATGCCTGGTGAGTGTTATCCGGCTCTTCACATGTCATCGTGCCTTGTCATCCCTTGCGAGACTGCCGTTTCATGCGAACGCGCGTGGCCGCGAACAGAGATGCGGATGCTGACGGCTCGCTGTAAACTGTTTCCACTCCCGTGGATTTGTGTGCGGGTGATGCTCCAGCTGCGCTGCGCTCCTCTGTCACCAGCAACGTCCTGACCACACACAGACTCGCAACGCATCGTTTGTACGTCCGGGAGTGCTTTGTTGTTATGCAACTGCTTGGTTTGCATTCATGGTCAGACGGAGCAAGCTATCGTGACAGATTTTTATAGAAGCCATAAAAAAAAAAGCCACTGTGTGCTTTTGTTCTGTTTTATTTGCTCGTTTGGGAGCGTGGAACTCGAATGTGGGAACGTCACACCGAGCTGGCCTGTGTGACGGAGGGGCAGCCAGCTAACACAAATCAGATGACAGGGCCACATTGTGAGGTCAGCTGCTGGTTCTGCCCAACAGTTTCGGTCCAATTAGATTAACTATGAAAAAAAAAAAACAAGCAATGAGGGAAGTCTATTGTTGGTGGCTTTTAATCATGATGCAGTGTTTCTTCTTTGATGATGTGAAATCAAAATTGATGCCTTTTCTTCAAACTTTAGAAGGTTAAGTCTGAGTTAATTAGAATTAAACATTGCATCAAGGATCATTTTTTTGCATTGTAAGGCGGAATCTTTATCAGCCTAATTAGACCAATGGATGCAGGCTACTCAGATCTTCACAACAATGTAAATAGTAAAAGGAGACCTTTACATGCAGAAAATCTGTAAGCAGCTGTAGATTATATTTGATTAAGTCAATGCAGTTTCACTGGATTTATTTGATCATCAAAAAACTAGAGTAATAAATATATATTTTTAGGGAAATATGTATTTTTGTGTTCTAAGAAAATCAGGAATTCAAGATTTTAAACTGCTTTTCTCCAGAACTGGTGGTTTTTATGTTCTACCCAAGTCAACTTGACAACTTAATTATTGAATTTTGTGCATTTATGCAAATCTATCCTAATTCGCTAAGAGCTAATCTGATTAAAGTCACCAAAAGTGATTTCATTTGTGTTTATAAATAACCACATTGATAGAATAAAACCACTTACCAAAGAAAGATCATCTGTCATCTCAAGGTACTTTATAGAACAAGTCCAGCTGCACTGAATCCAGTTTGGTCCAAATGAATTTCAAATCAAAAATGTCAATACAATGCAATCAATCAAATTCAAAACAAATAACATACAGTTCCGTTAATTCCAAACTTTAATACAATACAGTGAAATTTAGCTGATCATTTAAAGCTAGTTAGTAAAAAAAAAAAAAACTTTTTTTTTTATTGCAGCCTCATTCTGAGCAAGCATGTGGCGACAGGAGAGAGGAACCACTACGTATTTAATGGGAGGACAAATCCACCCTGTCCTGGATTAAAATATGCAGTCATCTGTTATGGCTTTATTTGAGAATATAGGACCATGACAGACTAAGCATACTTTCTAAAA